>VYZR01069810.1:0-21331 GCA_013400675.1 Oxylabes madagascariensis
CACAAAATACAAATCCTCTGCATATAGTGCTACTATAACAGCTTGACTATTTCCAGAAAGGAGAGGTCTCAGGCTCCAGACACATTCTGCTCTGCCAAGAGCTAGAAGCATCTGAGTCATCTAAAGGTTTCCTACAGGTGCTCCCAATAATTACATAGTGAATAACACCAATGCTCTAGAGACACAGATTTACCCTCTATTATGTTACAGTGAAACAAACACGAAAGTGGACAAACATCAGTTTTTATCAGAGGGAAAAATGCTAGTTAGAAAATGTCATGTCATACTTTTCTGCATAATTTAGTGCTGCAGATCAGATACAAGGTGCAATGAGTGCTTCGTGGGGAACTGGTTCTGCAAATTCCCATAGCATGACTCGATCTGGCTAGTACTTTTGGTGTCTCACTTTCAACACTGAGCCAAAATATTTTGTGAAAAGTTATTAAAAATATATATTTTACTAAAATAAAGGCATAGAACAGACGGCAAGTGAACTTCAAAGACAAATACAGTTTCTAGAGCTTACGGTGCTTCTGCCAACTATAGCACTATTTTTAGCATAAATTGAAAACAAGGTTCTTTTAACTAAACATTTTGGCAGTCACAGTATTGATTCAATTAATCTCAAAACAGAGAAATGCCAAAAACTGTATTAAGTCAGAATCTTTGACAAAGTTCAGACTTTCAAACCTTTAGTGGAATATTAGTCATATAAAAAATGAATCCAATTTGTATGCAAATTACCTTTGTTTTCAAGTTTCTTCCAAATTCTAAGATCTAGAACAGATCACTGAGTGTGACTACAGCTTTTTAGTTTTGCTTAAACTGCTTAGATAAACAGTCAAATATTTCAAATTAAAAGAAAAAAAGGCAGCAGTGTCTAAGAGAAAGACTTTTCTACAGAGTTCTTCAATTTAAGATTAAAAAAGGCATAATAAATGTCTAATAACTTTAAAAATAAAATTTGATGAAAGACCAGTGGATCTGATATAAATATAACTGTATATTTTTGGTCATAAGAACAACATGGACTTTCTTTATCCATAAATTAACAATACACGTAACTGTAAAAGCCAATGTTAAATCAGGTAACACATCACACATGAGAATTAAATACTTCCCCATAAAATTAATTTTGTGTCTTTCACTTGCACGTGTACCCACTGCGTCTAAAAAGCTTCATTTTTTTTTCAGTCTATATGGACACAAAAGATGCTTTTGTCAGCGTATTTACTGACCTGACAGACAACATCAGAAGGCTTCTTTCTAGGAAGATTCAAGAAAGTCCTCAAATTCATCAATCTGGTTGCAAAGAAATATGTATGCACTTTCTAAGAGAGCTGCACATGGGTGATTATAGTTTTAAGGAGCCTGGTCCTACTTGCATGCATGCTCTTCAATTATTTTTTATTACTATTCTTTCAAACCCCCTTGCTTTATCCATATGGTTAGGCAAGATTCCATATGCTATTGGCCAAAGCCCATAAAACAAGAGTTTACAAATAGCTTAGCCAAACCAGCTAGTCACTATGTGCAAAGTCAGTGGGACTTCAAAAACATTCAGTGATGAAAGAGAGTGGAGTGGAAAGTATACCCACAACACATCTTTGTGGAACAATTCACAAGCTGAAGGAGCCGCTGTTTGAGAGAGCGGAGTCAAGTATCATTATGTCCTACAGGAAATATAAGAATTTTGAAAGTGTTAGTCCACCTCTTTCAGCCTCCAAAAATACTTCTGGATGCCTCTGAAAGGATGACAGGTCACAACTCACAAGATTCTTGAAAACAGCTGATATAGTATAACTATTATATCATGATAACATACCATGACAGTATGCATCATTTTTCACCTTCCTTTTCAGCTAGAACAGAGATTATCTAATTTACATTTTAAAAATGGAGTGACTGCTACCACAAAACCAAGAACAGTAAATACAGGGTTTAAATACACATAGTAGTTTTTATTCTTCCTAGTATGTTTCAGTGTCATTTCCACATTTCTCTTCCCACTCCTCCTTTTTTTCCTGTAAGATATTATCCTTTTTTCACCTTATATGTTGAGAAATTTCTTCTTTCTCTGGAGGGAGTGGACCTGACCATCACTCTCTTCTGAGTTTTCAATACTTTCCAAGTTTTCCATTTTTCAAATGTCTAGGTGGGCATAGAGGTATGAAAACAGGCACAAAAGTTGACCTTCCTCAGCTGCTGTCACTGCTTTGTTACACTAGGAGCTGGCCAAGAATCTGACTGCTTATCTCCATGTGAGTCTTTTGTTCTACACCTACAAAAGTCACGCCTAATTTGTACAGTCCTAAAGTAAGAATGACACAACCAAAGTTTAGCACACATTTCTTGAACTCTGGAAATTACACCAACCACTCATACCACTGAATCCCATCCCTTCAAATAATTTGCAAGTAAGTGGAGGCTCCTATTTCTCATAATTTTTTTATATTCCTGCATGCAGAAAATGCACAGTAATTTGGAGAAATATATCCTTGCCTGCAGAAAACAATGGTATAACTTTCATTTTATTGAAAAATACTGAAAACTAAGGTGTCAGTGTCCACAAGCCTCAGCATTTATGCATAGTTCTATGACCTGAACCAGAGATACATCACGAGAATTTTTTCAGAGGCAATATATCCTTAAGAATCAAATGTGCTCTAATAAAAAGAATAAGATGGAATATAACTTTCACAGAAATCACAGCAAGTTATGCAGTAACAATTACAGACTATACAAATCAAATCATCCATTTTGCTAGAGATAATGAAATCTCATTTTTGTTAATAATTTGTTGAACTGGAAAAGAAATTCTGAATCAAATTACCAATGAAGAAAGTAAATAGACTAGAATTTTCTTGACCTTCAAATTGCACAAAGCAGTAAATGCAAACTCTGCTTTCTGTAGGCAACTCTCACGCCTATTACAGAGTCAGTGCCTCAGGAAGTTATTAAATCTTCAAAAACATGCTCTTCCAAAGTAAGATAGGTTCGCAATGAAACAACCAGCCTGCCTAATTTCATGTTAGTAATTTTCTTAATAAAATAACATTTTACTTTCCCACACTCAGATCTGTTGGACAGTGAGGAGAAGGGGCAAACTACATTTTATCTTCTGTAACAGTGCTGAGGTGCAATATAAAAAGACAGCAAATTATTGTAATACAATTTTTAAACGATCACATATTTGGAGTTTACAGAATCTTGGCAGTCTTGAATCTTTGGGAAGTTTCAAGTTGCACTGTCCCTTTCAGTTGATCTGTTATGGCTACATAACTTGATTTAAACAGGCATAAGAAATGTATGAACATGTTGTGCCTTGTTACAACACTACTTGCCTAACATGACTTACATATTTTCACTTTCTCAGGAGGCACGCTGCAGCCTACACATTTGAACCTCCCTGTCCAGAAACAGACAGTTCTTCAACCACTGCAAAAAGTGAAGCTTTGCATAGGCTTTTTTGACCTCACACTGTGACCCTCATACCAGCATCCACAGGCTATAGGTCATGACCTCAAGAATTAGCATCATGGAAATAAGAGCCCTTCCAGGTTTAGTTACAGAACAGAACACTGTAGCAACAAACCCTTCAGTCTTCTCTAAATTGAACTCTGCAGCTTTGTTTAAACTCCACTAGAAGACAATAGATAACCCACACTTCAGTTTTCATTACTCGCACACTAAATCATCTCCTCTCCAGCTAAAGGTCTGAGCTCCCACTGCACTACGAAAACATTCATTCAGTGTGGATCGAAAGCCAATATCATATTGCCACGAGATGATCCTATTAAGAGGTTAAAGAAACATCACTATGGAATTGAAGACTTTTGCAACGTTAAGGAAAAAAGCCGAAATAAGTAATCCCTGCTAAAATTTTATCTCCTAAGCAGGCTACTTTGCATACACTTCCTCGGGAAAAAATAAACCCACATCGCACGGTCTTTCGCAAGGCTGCACTCTCGCTAATAAAGCTCCATTTACACCAAATTTATAATAAATAAGCTCCATAACGAGCTCGGTTATATGTTAAATCCGGAGCTGCATTTCCAGAGCAATCTCTCCATCAGCGAGGGCTCTGCGCTGCGCTCCCGGCCGGCAGCGGCCCCGCTGGCCGTGCGCGCTCCCGCGGCTGTTCCCGGCAGCCGCAGCAGGGGGCGCCCGTCCCCTCGGCCTCGCGCGGCAGCGGGAAAGCAGCGCGGCGGGAAGGGCGCGGAAAAGGCACGGGACTCACCTTCCTCCCGGAATCCTTGAGGATAGCTGCAGGAAAAAGAAGAGGAAACATCGTGAAGCAACGCACACTCGCAAAACCGCGGCACGAGGACGGGGCACAGAACATCAACCAGTTTTCAGCAAGTTTTGTGGTCGAAACTCAGCGCTGCAAGTTTTCCTTGAAAGCTCTGAGGTCCTTATCTTTGGCTTAAAGTATTTAAGTTCCTTTTGCCTTTACAGCAGAGAGAATCCCCAGTCACTTCAAGGAAGACTTAAACAAAGCCAAATCCAGACAGAGCAGCCTTTTCTAGGAACATACATCTGCTCAGGTATCTTAAGGTACAAAAACACACAAAAGCATCTCTAATTTTACTGAAGCTTCTAAATGTTAACAAAATTCAAAAAGTTTCATGCTTAAGTGAAATCATTAAGCAAATTTTGAAAAAAACCAGTAGTTCAATAGGAAAAGGGAAAGAAAATCAAAAATAGTGGATATAGCTGCAGTACATTTGCAGAAATCCAAATGAAAATGTATGAATAATTAACCAGAAAGATAAAAGTTAACATATGCCTAAATAAAAATCCCTTTTCAAATAAGGAGATCTCAACTTATATAATGCCTAGAAAACAAAAGCAAAAAAAATTATCATCCCAGAGGGAAAACATACTTTTATATACTGTTTCTTCAGAGATAAGTCTTGATATTTTAGAAACAAAATAGGATTCAGTTTGATGACATAGACAAATTATCAGGACAGAGTTATGTAGAATGGCATTCAAGAAGCATTCAACATTCATGGGCTATGAAAAAACTGGCAAATAAAACACAGCTGCCAAGATCATCTTTATGAACAATAAGCAGTAGTAAGGGTATCAGGTTAGTCAGTAAGGAGATGCTGGCAAGAAACAAGCAGAAGAGAAAGGAATGGTCTAGAGATAAGAAACTGAGAAATGCAAACAGAGATAAAAGGCCAGATCTAAGAAATCCAGTGTAGCAAATGGCAGTAATAGACACAGCCCAACATGTGGGATGTTAAAATCAAAGAAGACTACAATGTGCATGTATTTTGTAGCCTGCATGAAAAGCAAAACACTGTTAACAGTGAATAATATTACAGGAAATGAGGAAGGCATTAGAAATTAAAATAAGATGTGAAACCATGGGTTCACATAAATGAATAGCAAAAGATTCAGTGTCAATATGGCCATAAATGCAAGTACACTCCATTTGGTATTTCATAATCCAAAAAAGCGTCAGTCAGTTAAGAAAAAAGTAGCACCATATCTGCAAGTCATCTGTACAGTCACAGTTAACTCAATAACCCAGAATGGAAAACACAGGAAAGAAAAAAAAAATAAATAAAACACTACTTTCTTAAAGGAGAGTATAAGAGAGAGCTAGTTCCCTAAGCATTTACAGCCTGAATAAAAGGAACACAAAACTTCAAATACAACGTTTTGGGACACATCTCATGTCTCTGTCCAGTTAGCGCCCTCACCAGATGATTGTGCTGTCCTTGAAATTATAAACAAGTTGCCACAGGGGCAGAAGCATGCCATCAATGGAATGCTTAGGAGATATCATACAGAAATGATCACTAGAAAAACACTATGAAAACAACAATGTGAAAAGAACAGCAAGTACTAGGCTATAAACTAGTTGCTAAGAGTTGTAAGTAAAGAGATTTGTCAAAGAAAATTCTGTAGTGCAAATGAAAGTACAGCTAAATCTCTGTAGCTGAATTGCTGACTGAAATTAACACACCATAGAACTCTCTCAAATCATCCTTGATATTAAAACAAAACTACCCACAGCCCTCTGATATGTCTGTCATAGCGGTTTGCTTAAACAAACTCACGATTTATAAATAATTTTCAGTTATATTTCAGTTTTCTATTATTGAGCTTAACAACAGAATATGTAGTAAAGCAAAGTCAGCATTGAATTGTGCTGTCTTATACCAGCTCATTATGGTGATAGGAAGCTCGCTCATATCCTCAGTACATTATATTTCTCATGTTTTAATGAATCTTACCAAAGCAGAGGTGAAGGCAAGCTCTGCCCAACTAGCTTGCAATCGGGTTTCAGAATATTAACCAATTCAAATGGGACAAATCATTCTGATCCCATTTGTTACTAAAGTGTAGCAGTTTTGAGAAGAACAGACTTGAACCCATATAGATTTTTTTAAAAAATCAGGACCTAGACAGATTTTTTTAATTGATACAGTTAATATTTATTAAAAGATTGCAAAAAACTTTGAGTTATCAGTAAGTGACTTTATAACATATTAAAGCCATGAAGTTCACTTACCTTGCCTTAATACCCTTTATCTTCTTAAGAAGAACTTCCCTTCTTTCTTTTGCTTTCTTGGATAAATTTTCTCCTTTTAGTGTTTGGGAAACAAATGCTTCAACATCTAAATAAAGAAGAAAAATAAATACACCTCAAAAAAAGACAAAATGCTGCTGCAATGAGTTTGTCTTGATACTACTGTGAAAAAACTGAGAAAATTATTTTCAGCCCTACTCACAGCATAGTTAACAGACATTTTAGATTCTAAATGGGATACATTTGTTCTCGATCTACTTATGCTTAGCACAGCAAATCCTGTGGTGACATTTGATTCTTGCTCACTTAATTATGCTACGTAAGTCCTAATAAATTGCAGTCCTATAACAATTACTTTCCATCACCTAAAGTAAAAGACAAAGCTAAAACATGGAAATAGCCTTTATGCATATATTACTGCCATGTTATTTCAGAAGTTCAAGTTCCAAAGATGGTTGTATAATTTATTATTTCAGCAGTAACACTTACCCAGATACTAATATAGCTCACTTACTGGTTGTAGTATTTTCAAGTGTTGTCACAATGCCTCTGAAAACACTGATTGACTAAGGATACATATCCAAAGCAATCCTGAAAACAATTACATAGGCACAATAATCATACCAAGGGAGTCAAGCTTAACAGTGTATTTTAAATTAAGCACACCTGCACTTATAGAATCCCAAACTAAGGCCCTAGCCTGTACTGTTAAGTTTTAATTCTTACTCAGCTGATACTTTTATATAGTCATGTAGAAATGAAGCATTCCATAAAAGTTACCACAGTTCTTTCAATATAGTAAATATCCATTCCATAGGATAAAAAGAATGCAGTGTGTTGAATTTGTGGGAGTGTAACTACCCCAGTAGTATGTTTTCCTGATTAATAAAACAATGGTAAAAAGCAACAGTAAAAGTTTCTTATAGTTACCAATCAACATACAATTATCCCAAAAACAGAAAAGGAGAAATACAACCAAAATATATTGCTTGTTAACATAAATGTCTCACCTGTATGGGTAACAATTGCTCATTGAAGAAGAGATAGCATATGTAGGTAACAAAACACCTTTCTCAGAGTGCCTGCCCACCCCTATAGACACACACACAGAGACACACCTTGGCTCCCTCTGTACAGATGCAAATGCATATGGATAGTACTACTTTAATCCTCTAACTTTTCCAGTCAGATGAGACATTCCATTTTAATACAGAAACATAAATAACAGCCAATTAAGTACACAATGGTCTACGTGCAAAAGTTTATGTGAATATTGGCTGCAGATCTCCTAAATTAAAAACTTAATTGCCTGCTTTTTCCTTTATAAAACAGAAACATATCACCCTTTGTATTACAGGCTGCAAGAAAACAAGTGAAAATTACCCCTTAAGAACACTAGCACAGCTATTACAAAAACGCTCTTCTTTACAAATAATTTACTAATTATTATTTAGATAACTGTTCTCCCAGAGTGTGGCAAAAATATTCATTTTTTACAGAATTTTAGAGTTCTGAAGAATGATATTTATCCTCTTCTCTCCATAAGACAAAGAATCTTCCCCATTACATTTTCCAAAGCAATCCTGAATGGGAGAGACCTTCACTCAGTTCTGTGGCATTCCTTCTTTAAAAGGACAGAAGGAAAGGCACTTAGCATGTATTAATGAATCCTCCAGACATACCCCCAACAGCCTCTATGCTGTACACCAAGAATGCCTACAAGGATTTTTCCAAGCCCATAGAAGAAGTACACATCCTCATAAATTCCAATGATTGGAACTGCCAATCAAGCTGGCAGATGAGAACCCACACAGCCCAATGATATTGACCAACTAAATCTTTTATTATTCAGAGCAAAAATCAAAACAGTTCAAAACAAATCAACAGTTTTTCTCTCAATGAAACATAACAGGATTTTCACAACAGTACAAAACAAGCTTTCACCTGGAGAGGGAATGTCTAATTAAATATTTATTTTTCCATAGTTTTATATATTTATTTCAAAAACTAGATAGCAGCTTCAAAGTTCTACCTAGGCACCAATATGCAAAACTTTAGAGGAATTAGTCATGTTTATAAATCAGGAGCAATACTTGCATGGTAACCTTTGGACACTAACTAATCACAAAAATTCGATTCATAAGTCCTCATTTAAACTCAGTGGGATTCTCTACTTCTTGGAAAAGCTCAACCAAGGTGAGAATTCTGCTGTCTCAGATTCTGACTGTCAAAGCTTTATTCAAATACAAATGTTGAAATAACAAATTAAGGAGTATGTGGAGAAGAGAAACCAAGTTGATTATTATAAAAAAAGGACTACCACTTCTGTCTTAAAATACACTGGATACAGAAATTTGACGACTAACTATATTGCTGACAGATTTTGTTGTTTTCCAGAAAACCTTGGACTTCAAAAGCAGAAATAATAGAGAATTTTCAACCATAGAAGGACAAGGCAGAAGTAGATGCTCCATTTACTCTCAGTATAAGGAGAGTTGGAGGAGAGAGGCAGAAAGAGAGCAAGCATATACAAGTTTGTCATTTCTAAACAGCAGCAGTTACAGAAGACATCCCTGGGATGCCTTCCCTCTCACATGAGTATGTGAAACAAGTTCTCCGAGCTTTGGTGTACCCACAGTCAGGGTGCACTGTTTTCATCATGGAACACTTAACACTATTACTTCCATATGTACAGGGATGCCATATGGCTTGATTCATCACAACCCCAAAATATGAAGACAGACCTGACATACACATGATGCTAAAGAAGCAGTTTACTTGAAAATTACATTTTACTGTATCAT
This sequence comes from Oxylabes madagascariensis, assembly GCA_013400675.1. NCBI lineage: Eukaryota > Metazoa > Chordata > Aves > Passeriformes > Timaliidae > Oxylabes > Oxylabes madagascariensis. The sequence continues at coordinate 9,355 of VYZR01069810.1, forward strand.
AGATTTTTCTTATCTACTCACAGTTACACAGTATGTTATATATCTTGTTCTAATCTACCGCTGTAAATCCATCCAGGATGTACCAGATGCACAAGATGAGTAACATCCTAAGCTTCACTGGACAAGAAGCCCGTAAGTCATCTAAGTTATGATCATCTCTTCACTTCCTGTACTTCCACACTGTGGAGGAATATGGACTGCCTTAAGGCATTTCCATAGGGAAATGTTCCTGTAAATTCTCTGACCTTCCACAAAGTGATTTACATAGGAATTAAAACAGAACTTGGAACTTCAGTATGGCAGATCCAAGTTTCATACAGTAAACTTCAAAGAGAAGCAGCAAAATTTACCAATTTCTCACCACTGTTCTAGTCACTTGTTCTCCCCTCTCCAGGATGATCCACAACTTGGTCTCTCCTGTATTAGTTTAATGCTACTCAGAACACAAAACTACTACTCAGGAGCACTTCAGTGTAGACCTGTTTCATGCTTCAGCAGCAGCTGATTCATCAAGAAATTTTAAAAAGAATAAAAGATAAATTCCGAAAAGAAAACCTCTTTGAACAGGTTTCTGGTCTAAAAGCACTTTAACTAATCAGTTACACCAGAGCAAAAAAAACCAAATTACATATTCCCATAAATTTTTCCTAATGAAGTGAGCATCTATTTAGTATCACACATTGCAGACATTTAGCTGTTCCCACTGAAAACGCACAAACAGAAAAAATATTTTAAAAACACTAAAACAAATAAACAAAAACAAAACAAAGAAAAATACATAGTGGAAACCTATTTAACACCTCTTTTCTTAAGCTTCTTAGACTGCTTGATAGCTTAAATAGCCATACTTGTTGCTCTGTTTCTTAAAGCTTGTGATATTAAATTTGTCTGCACCATATCCTAGAGAAATTATTTGCCTGCAGGAATGAACAAAAGCTACCAAACTGAAAAATCCAAAATCCAATTGATACAATTCACTCACAAATTGCTCTGCCAATACAGGTTACAAACTGACCGAAAAGGAAGGTTACACCTCAGTCTAGCTCTGTTCACTTCAACCAGCTCATACATTTCAAAACTTAAGTGCCAATTCACAGAATAGTCAAAAGCTAAATGCCATTTTAATTTCATTTTCCTCTACAGTCCTTTTACAAGGAGAAAAGCTAAGACCTATTTTGCATTTCATTGTTAAAACAGTTTATGGTTCTCTTTACTTCAATTATTATAAACAGACAACACTGCAAGATTTTAATTGTTTCAAAGTCTTCGGAGCTATTTTCTTTAATGAAGGCTGAAACCACACAGATGGAATTTTTCAAGAACATTGTAAATTTCTAGCCCAAAGCAAGTGCTGTGTTAAAGAGTGCTAAGCACAACAAATCATAGCACATTTGTTGTTTACAGGATTTAATATTGTAAATGTAAGTCACACTTAACAAATATACTCAGGACAGAACTACCTCAATTTTTTGTCAGGGTGGGCCAAGTACATTCCCACAGAGGCATTCAAAGACTATGTGCTGGGTTGTTCTTTCTCCCCTCCTCCAGCAGATTACCAAAATATTATCCAATCACATTATCAAGAAGTTAATCACTCCATCATGGACACATCAACTGATGAGTTGACACCATTCAAATGACAAGAATCCAAAAGTGGCAATGAGATGGGAGCATTTCCGTGCACGTGGCAGGGCCCATGGCCCAAGGAGAATGCAAGCAGGTTTGGAGGCTGGACACACATCCATCGTACGACATGGGGATGACCTGGCAGCTCGCACAAGTACTGCCATTCGCACAAGAAGGCAACAGCAGCTCAGCAGAGCGAGTCCTGCAGCCACCAGCATTTTCTCTCCTCTACCTCAAAGACCGAGAGAGCCAGCAGCTGGCTGCCAGCCAGAGAATTTGGGACAGCAGGCCAGAGAATTTTGGGAGATAGCTGCAAGCTAGGCACATTTATTACACACATACTATCCAAAGGTGACCAATATTAAACAGACTGCCATGTATCTTTCAGCTTTATACAGGCTGGCATCAGAAAGCAATTCATTCATTTGATTTCAAAGTATTCATGTGACTCATTAATAGGGAACAAGCCTGAAGACAAACTATCAAGCAACATCTGTCACTGCCTGTTCTCTTAAATAAAGAAATATTTGAGGATTTTGCTTTTACTCTCCCCCTAACTTCGCAACTATGTTTTAAAGTGTCTCTCCAGAGTTTGCTAAATTGCCTTTTAAATATATATACACTTAGTCTACTTAGTCAGAAACAGAATGCATGATGTAAAATAAAAGTGACTGAACTTCAAGATGTCTAAAAATATCACATTTATCCAGCCTAACAAGAAAGTCAGCACTTCTTTTAGTGTAAAGTCCTGGAAAGGACTGCCTTTAAAAACTGCTGTACCTTAAATCCCCAGAAGCAAGGTTATGTTGCTGTGTTGACACATACAAAGTAAGTATCATGAAAAATGTTGACGCTCAACAGTTTTATTAGTGATTTTAAAAGCAAAAGTATACACAAACTGCTAAGACTCCTCAAATGAAGTAAATCGATAAAGCTTCTCTTTTAAAAGATTAAAAAAGAAAAATTATAATCAAGACTGTACATATATATATAGCTATATATCCATCTTTAATCTCATTGGATGAGATTGAGCATCCTCTGTCTATATTAAAGAGGTAAGAAAAGATGAAGCTGTAACATATTAAGCATATAATGAAAAAAACCACACCAGTACAAATCATGATCAAGTTACAAAGTGATTCCAAGTGAACTATAATAAAAAATGTTAAGGATCAACCTAAAGATTTACACTGTATGCCACATTATGCTGTGTCTATTGTGGTTTGTTGACATATGATTATGAAAGAAACGTAAACCCAGTCAGATGAGAAAGATAGACTCCATGTTAATTGAAAAAGACAAACTAAGTGAATAATGAGTATATAAAAAATAGCCTATGCCATTTTTATCACCCATATATGACACTTATTCCCAAATTTATGGCAGAGACAATTGAACTATGTTTCAAATCACTGGAGGTTATTTCTTACCAGGAATCCCTCTGTGCATTTTTTTCACCTCACTGTTTCTAATCTTAGTCCATTACTACTGAAACACACACATACTACCAAAGCTGTAAATACATCTACTTAAAAAATGTCGACAATAATCACCCTGGTTTATCTTGTACAGATGGATTCTTCAGCAAGAACTGGCATTTGTTAAAGCCTTGGAAACATGGAAATTACACTTTTTAAAAAGAGTAAAGTTTTAAACGACAGTGTGCTTTTAAATTTGAACCAAACAATAAAGAAGAGCCACACTATATCCAGAAGGCTTTTTCTATGACAGGCATGTAAGGAGCAAGTCCAAGAACAGCTGATATGGAAAATGAAAATGGACAGTTTGTATTTTGGGGATTGGGGTAAATATAAACTGTGTAGTCCAAAAATAAAAGGTAAGCAACTCATGCACTGGATTCAATGTCTTGTAGTTTTCTTGCCTTGCCCTTTTCTGCAAGCTATTTCCAAGATGCAACTAAACAAGTAGGAAAACAGTATTAACTTGAAGAAAAAAATAAGAGGAATCACACAGAAAAAGGTAATTTGGACAATATAACTAAGCATTTAAACAAACTGAATAATAGCTGGGTAGAAATGATCTTTAGGGCAAGAACATTGGTTTCTGTTTAGGTTTGGGGTTTTGCTTCATAGAGCAAGGAAAATGGTATTAGGATGGGATATAAGGTTCCATATAAACTAGAGAAAATTTTATCCTATTTTCACAGTAAAAGTATTTGTAATTTTTAAAATACAAATACAGAAGATTCAAACAAGAAATACTGCCAAGTGTGAAAGGAAAATTGAACAAAAGACAAAGCCTACTACAGTCACAGGTGTCATGAACAGGGGAAAAAATATAAATGGTACACATATCTAATGATCGTGACACCATCAAAAGATGTGAAAAAATAAATAAGTCTCACCTCCAACTAAATCTTTATTACTGAAAAAAACTCAAGAGTTTTTTTCCAGTCAAGATGACTGAAGCAACCAGTCTGGTTTACATTACAGAAAAAATAATACACCTTTGGGGTAAGAAGCAGCCTTCAAACTCCTTCTCAGCTATGAACAAGCCAAAACTTAATAAGGAAAAATATATGTGAGCAGGCCTCTAACAATCTATGTAACCAGCAACAATTTGGGGGGACAAAAAAAGAGTAACATTCCACTCTGCCGAACACCCAAAATATCACATAAACACAACAGAGGATGCCTTTTCAAAAGAAGAAAAGGCAGAGCATGGCTGGGCTTCCTTCACTAAATGCCACTGTCCCAAGCATCATCTGTAAGTGCAGGGAAATGGGTGGGGAATGTAGAAGTTACATACACTACCACACACCTCCAAGGTGTAAAGAAGGAGATAAGAGAGCAACAAACTTACTTTCTCCTACCAGGAGTTCAATCATGACCAGAGGACCCTGTTTATGTCTACAGTGTTTCACTCCTACCATTTGAACAAGTCAGAGAAGACAGGATGGGATTGTGCAATCCCAATAATCCTCTGCAATAAGTCTATTGCCACACTGACCTTTCCCCTTCAACTTTACAGAAACAGCTTCCTCCTGTTTCCTACTAATGCAGTTAGCCCTCAGCTCAAGCTGTGCTTCTGCCTGGAACATTTCAGCGCCACTGATATGCAACTATAATGACCCTGCCAGCATGTGTGACAGAATTTGTTTTTGTGTTAAAGATATAATATTGTTTAGGTTCAAAGTAAAGCACTCACAAGTCGGAAAATTTCCTGTGCAACTTTAATTCATCCCCTGGTGTGTTTATTCCCATTATCACCATGTTTAACTACAGGAGCACTTACTATGTTTTCCAGTAGGACCTCTACTTGTTCAGCATGGTGAGTGGACATATTCCAACCATCAATCAAGGGTAAGAAGGGATAAGGAAATCCATATGATCATGCCTCCACTTGTCGCAGAAGTTGGGAATCATAGGCAAAAAGGCCAAGAAAAGAAGGAAGAGCAGAAGAGCACAGTATTAGGAGATTTTCACCTGTGAGGGCCTCTCTGCTATGTGAACATCAGACTAAAACACAGTGCTTGTCACAGCTACCCATTAGCTGCACGTTCTCAACTGAACCTGATTTGAAGAAGTCCTGGCACTTGTAATGGCCACTAAACAAAGACATCCAGCTCATATTATTATCTGGAGAAACCAGCACAGCATGAAGGCAGGTGAATTTGAATTCTAATTCTGTTCCACCATTGATTATTTTTTTGTGACCCCAATCACATCTTGTTTATTACACTAATTTTACCTATGGGAAAACAATATTCCCTCATCTCAAGGAGGTGCTGGATCAATAACTGTGAGCCATTAAAATAATACATTAAGAAGCACCCTCGAAGAAGAGCATGCAGAAATTAATAACTATCTACTAACTGTGGTCTTTGTATTGTGTTACAGTTTCTTGATGAATAGTAAAGATATTACAGAGCTCTCTTCCCTCCTCCACTACCATACATCTTCATTACAGAAATAGCTTGAGCAATAAAAAGAAGAAGACCGCATAAAAGATTGTGAGATGCTACACATATCATTGAAAGAATTGCTCATGCAGCCTGGATTACTCTCATTTCTAACTTTCATGCACTTGACTGATAACCTTCAAAAAGAGAGTCTAATACAAACTGCAAAAAGTAATGCCATATTTTCTTTTTCAAAAATAAGCAGGTTATTTAATTTTAACATTGTATAACCATACTGAAGATACCAATTAAAAGTTGCAAACTATTAGTTACTAGTAGTAATAATAAAACAAATATTTAAAGATCATTGGTAAAGTATTCCATTGCTTTCTTAACTTTAGTTCTATAGACAGCACAAAAAGAAACCAGAAAAGCTAAAGCTGCACACACTGTACAAACATTAGATAACTGTGTATAACTTAGGCTCCTGTTAATAGCAACTCTGAAAGTACATATACACAACCCTGTTGAGGAAAAATAGGTGTTCGTGGTTTCACTCCAAAATACAAACTTTTGTGTCTCTCTTTCCACAGCAGACTGGATAAAGATGGGAAGAAGGAAGGAAGGACAAGTTGTGTAAATGAGGTACCATGACTGAGAAAGAAACCACAATCTCAATTGATCCCATCTGCATCACATCCTTCCCCTCAAAAAAAATATAAAGCACTTAAAACATTGAAGAGTTTCAGGATGAGCTTCACTCAGTGAAACTAGCAACAAAACAAACATATATGTTCCACATCTGACCATGAATTCCAGAATTCAGTATTGCCATAGAAAATACCAAGATTTAAAAAGGCTCTCTAAGGGTAATATATTTATTTTTTCTAAATTATTAAGAATGTATTTCATCATATGAAATGAGAAGCTTTCCTTTTTTTTTCTGGTGGCTTTCCATGCAAATTTTAACTACAGATGGTATGATATGCTAGTAACATAGTTAGAAACTGCAGTAAGAAAACAAGACAGCTGGCAGAAGGTGAGATCTGGTGAGAGCAATGATTCAAGCATTAGCTCTTCAAATCAAACTGTTAAAAAAAATAATAGTCTGTGAAGGTGATCAGCTGCACTAGACGCCAACAGGTGTCCAGCCATGTAATTGAGTGCTTGGCCTCAGGAGGAAGATTTCAAAAAGCATGGGTAATTTGAATGGCAAAGTTAGAGCTACACAAGTTCCTGTGGCAGAAACAGAAGTTCTCAAAAGAGTCCCACTGAAATTAAAATGGTTTCAGGATAGCAAACTTTTTGATAAAGATACAAGAAAAGCCAACCTTTAAGTATACAATGTATTTTAAGTAACAACAGAAAAAAAATTAAATACGAACTCTTGAAGATAAAAGAAGCCACCCTAACTATACTAACACTATAACCTTTCACGGTGAGAAATAATCCCATTCCTACACCCCAACGCATCCTAAGAGCGTGGACAGTCACGGTCAGAGGCGTGTGACTGATAATACAACACCCCAGCAATTCAGTAACTCTTTCGTCCGCTCCTCAGCTGTTCAGCGGGGAAGTTCATTACTTTTTTTCGGCTGATGCGGGCACTCGGCCCTGCCAGCACCCCCCGAGGGCAGAGACTTTCGCGGCCGGCTGGGCGGTCACACGCGTGTCCGCGGGAGCCCCCGAACCCCTGAGCCCGGCTGGGGGCCCGCAGCCCCCGAGCGCGCCCGGCCGGGGGGAGGTGCCGGCTCCGGGCGCGGGCTGCGGGCGCCCAGGCGGGAGGGGGAACCGGCCCGCTCCTTCCTCCCTGCGGGAAGCGAGCCGGGGCGCTGCGGCTCCCCACGGACGGGCACGGGGGGAGGAAGTAACCGGAGAGGAGGAACCGGGGGGATGGGAGGGAGAGAACCTCCGAAGCCGTGCGCTGGAAGCGATCGCCCAGCGCCCGCCGGGGCCGCGGCTCCAGGGGCTGCTGCCCCCGCACGCCCCGGCTCCCTCGGTCCGNCCGCGCATGCGCATCACCCCCCTGCCCCCCGCCATGCTTATAGGCGGCCGTGAGGGCGCTGCCTCCCACGTGACCGCCGGCGGCGGCCATCCTGTGTGAGGGCAGCACCGGGCCCGCCCCCGCGCCAGAACCAAACGTGGCGTCAGCGCCGCTCTCTCCGCGCCCTCCGCCCCGAGGGGCAGGAAAAGCTGGCTATTGGATAAGAATGCCCCGAGGCCTCCCTCTGATTGACCCACTGATTGTCCCGCCCACTAAGCCAGGGGCTGGCATCCTCCCCTCCTCCCGCAGGGGCGGGAAGGGCTGGATCGGTGGGTCTCGGGGTGGTACTTTGAGGATTTGATTTCTTCCAGACAGCTTTCCTTCTTTCTTTCAGAGCTCTGTGCCGACCTTGTCCCTCTCGGCTCTCTGTCATTACCTGTGTCAGGGTTTAGGATGGCAGACTACAGCCCAGCCTCGTGCCTCTGCCAATGTCCCAGTGGTTGCAGCTGGCAAAATCGAGCCAATGAACTTGAGGAAAACATTGAAGCAGTGGGAACAGGCCCGTTCGTATTGGTGTCTGTTAGCACAGGTGTGTGGGCAGCGGCGAAAAGGGATGCTGTTGCTAATCAACACAGCTGGGCTGCTAGAAGGGCCAACTTTGCTGGAGTGTTGCTTATGGGGCTGCTTTTGTATGTTTTTCCCACAAATCCCTAGTTGTGTGTATTTGGAGCACGTTGGTGATGTAATATATTTAGTGTAGAAATAGTCAAAGTAAACTCTTAGCATGTGTTTCTGTGCCCTGGATGGTTTTGGCTGTATCTGTGTTATTGCTGCAGAAAGTGTTTGTGTTAAGAATTGTGGTTATGTTAGCACATCTGTATATCATATCAGCATAGGAAAAACACTAAGTAAAAAAGTTTGCTTTATGAAATTTCTGCTTTATACCAGTGTAATTATATTAACATTTGTGGCACAGCTGGCAGTATGGCTGTATCAGTCAGATATTAAACAGTTTCCTACTTCTGCTTGGTGTAGCTGTGCAGTGTAGACGTGGTGTTATATTATATTGTTCTCCTGACCTCTCACATCTCTTTTAATCACATGGAGCAACTCATTTCAAATACATCTGTGTTTTCAAAGCATTGCAGCTTTATTACCTGACTTTATGGCCAGCCTGGCTGAAACTCAAGCAGTGAACTAACTGACCTGTATAATGTTGTGTAATGGTTTTTATGTTGGTTATCTAATTTCAATTCAACTATAATAAACATGCACAGGCATCTGGGTGCATATGTGTATAAATAGATCATGCCTCTTTATTTGTATAAATACCTACTACTCATCTCGTACAAGAATATGTTTGATTAATTTTTCTGTAGTTGGCAAGGAAGTCTCTTTGGGCTTATGTTAAATTACACATTTCAGATGTGCAGTCTTGGGAAGCTGCCATAAGGAATAGGAAAATGGCTTGTAACCTAATTTGCTTGGCCTTTTTCAGGTTAATCATAATCCTACTTTCTTGTGTTGACTTTATGGCACCATCCATTTCTGTTCCAGAAATGTGTCGCTTGAACTCTGTTGTAGTCTTTGTTTTGAGATCACTCTCCTGATAATTTATTCCATATGTTTACCATTTGTGTAAACTTTCTGTGTTTCAGAACATAAGATGGGAAGAAATAACTTACCTTTATTATTTCCCATCCCCCATACTCCAGTCACTCTGGCTTTTTCCACTTACTTTTTTTTTGTTAAAGACCTCCTTGTTGCAGTGAAGACCAGCCCGTCACACAGTCATCAAGTTTTGTGACCCAGGCCTATTTTAAGCCTTGTTAAGTTCCAGATTTACTCATAGTTCCCTAATTTTTAAATCTACCACTAATAGGAAGCATAATTCAAAACAGACTCCTTCCTGAAACAAGTCTGGCTTCAGTGCTGTTTCAGCCTGGTTTCTGAGGATTCCACAGCTTGTGCCTCATCGAAACCAGACACACCACTTTGCCTAAGCAGGCCCATGGATCAGGGGTTCTTGATGTGTGGGAAGCAACACAACAGGGAACACAGCCAGAAGTTTATTGTCCTCCTGTGTAGGGAGAGCGATGAAAACAGGGAGATTAGGAGGAACTGAGCCTACCTGGATCTGCAGAGAGCCTACAGCAGTGAAGCTGCGGGAAGAATAAACTTTCCCATTCAGGAGCAGCATCACTACTGCCTTGCCTCCCTGAAGAAATGTGACATATCTGGTTTACTGGGAAGTCCAGCATTTTTCCCTTAAATGTTCCACGCTTCTGCAGCCATGCTTTTAAAATTTAGATTCTAAGAGATGAATGAAACAGGACCCGTGTGCAGCTGCTGCTTGTTCTGTACATGTCCTTTAATAGAAAATTAATTGGATTACAGTGCATGCTCCCTGCACTGATCCCTGCACTATTTCACACAGGCAGCAGCAGCCTTGTTGGGGATACTCTGTGTTCTCATCTGTTGGCTCTGTTTGCTGTCTGTCTTCTTCTGCTGGACTCCAAACAAAACAGCTAATCAATAGTCAGAATATTTGTAATTTTTTTAATTAATTACATTGAACAGTATTTGGCAAAGATTTCTGGTATGCACATAGAGCTGTTAAATGGAAGGAGCACTGACTTTCTTTACAGAATTGCTTTCTTTATATGCACAAAAACTGTGTTTAAAAAAAATCAGGAAATTATCTTATTCAATGACAGCGCTCTAAACATGGCACCCCCATATGCCTTTTGTCTGTGATAGCTGCACTGAAGAAAAGCAGAGGTGCCTCTTACAGTGGAAAAGCAGATTCAAACCCTTTTTCCTCTGGCAAAACATCATTAATGTTTTCTTAGGATTTGCTTCTATTATTCAAGTTTAAACTATTTCCTCACGGGCAGAGATGCTTTCAGGACATCACAACAGTTGCTTTGAGAATAAGTTTACACATTAACTTTGAAACATAAAGAGGAGCTAATACCTCATGTAACAACTTATTATTATTTTGTGTATCTTCTTCTATTCTTTCATCTCCATGAAAGCTTCCTATTTTACTGTCCTCTTAGAGCATTTTATACAGGAACAAAAGCCTTGAGGCATTCAAATATTGTTTACACAGTTGGGTTGCGTTGACTGTACTATGCTAGAATGTGGAAACACAGCCTTGCATTTAGAATTTAGCCTACGGAATTCAGCCCGTCAAACATGAGCTGAACACACTCTTTAGTTTATGGGATGATCACAGATGGAACTAAATTGTACTCAGCAAGACTGTAAAAATTTTGAACACCAGCTGTGTGTTTCTTTCTTAGTTTGTATTCTGAAAAATTGCTAGAGCAACAGGTTTTTTTCTGCAGTAGGGAGGCTTTGGTGTCACTGTTTAGTATTCTGAGTTACAAAACTGATGCACTTTGCTTCATGAAGGTGAGCTACCATTCACAGAGTACTTCCCAGATCAGTACTGTCTTGCTCTCAATGTTACCTGTTATTATTTTAAGATCTCAGTTTGAGTAATTCCCAACTCTCAGGTTTAAAAACACATCTCAAGAAACACAAGTCGTTCCCTTCCGTCTTCATGTTTTACAGCTATACAACCACAGAAAGGTGCTGCACTGAAAAACTGTAAGAATTGTCCCCTAGATAATTTGCTATATGCCATATCGTAACTACCCATTCAGCTTTCAGAACTATTGGGTTGGATGCTGAAGTCTTCAGCTTTCCAAATATGGAGCAACAGGGCATAGCTTTTCATTTTTGAAAATTATTATTTGGGTTTTTTTTCCAGCAATGCCTAGTTTTACCTAAGAATTACCTCTGCAAAGAAAGATTGATGTTTCTGTTATCAAAACTATAGAATAATGAATATAATTTTCAGTTATGTTTTCTAAACATTACATGTTGTGAGAAACATTTTTGCATGAGGATTTTTTCACCTGAGCATCCATTAGATTGTATGGGATTATTCAATATTTTATTAGACAAAAAATATTCTGTGTCTCATCAAGTTCAATGTCTTATTTAAAAAAAAAAATGTTAAGAAAGCTCCTATGAGATAAAGGCTTCAGAGTTTCAATAAAATCCTGTTTTGAGGTGATTTTCCAGCTGGATTGATTCAAATGGAACATCCTGAAAGTTAGTTTTGGCACAGGTATGAAATTTCCATTGACATTTTTTCTCATAAAAATCTATGAAAGCAAGCCAAAGATAACTCCCCAAGTGTTACAGAAGAAGATGTCTGCTGCTTATCATGCAAATAGTGCCAATGAGGTCTGGAAACAACCAAATGAATAAAGAGTTGCGAGATTTAAGCTCATACTAAATCCATTTGTTCTTGTTTGTATTTCACCCTTTGTTCTTCAATATCTGAAATGCTGGAGAAGTAAAGACTCTTCCTCTTCCCATTTCTCCTCTTCAAGGTGTATGGAGATGTCCTGATGGGTCTTTCTGCAGATGAGTATGGTTTTAGGAAGTGGAGAGGGAAGCTCTGAAGCCTTTATCTCATAGGAGCT
>VYZR01069847.1:9086-23365 GCA_013400675.1 Oxylabes madagascariensis
AATAACAGAGTGTACTAGGACAAGGGGTCATGGTTTTAAACCGAAAGGATAGATTTAGATCGAACAGAAGGAAGAAACTCTTCCCTGTGATGGTGGTGAGGCACTGGTGCAAGTTTCCCACAGAAGGTCTGGATGTGCCATCCCTGGAAGTGTTCAAAACACATTTGGATGAGGCTTTGATCAACCTGGTCTAGGGGAAGGTGTCCCTGCCCATGTCAGGGGGGTGGATTGACATGATCTTTCCAAGTTCCTTTCCAACCCAACCCAATCTATGGTTCTCTGGTTATCAGTGCTGCTTCTCAGAAACCCTGGGCTGTTACAACCCGAGTCACTGGAGAGGCGATGTGTGGATGTTGTGTTGGCTGATCACTACAGACTTTTCTCACGAAATCTTTCATCCACAGCTTCTCTGGGCAATCTTTTCCATGTGTAACCATAGTCATGCACTTCCTCTCCAAATCTGGCTTTCAGCTCCCCTTCCTGAGCAGGTTTCAGTGCATGGCACGCTGGCTGTGCTCCCCACGGGGATCAGTGCCTCTCACCACACTCTGATCTGTGGCTGGGCAGGTGCAAAGTGCTGGAAGCTCTGGGAGCCTTTGAGATAAAATGTACTTTCTGAAAGTAAGATTACTCTCATTGCTGAGGTGATGTGGAACTGTTTATTTTACTGGGTATCTTTTCAAACCATTTAGTTATCATATTAGTTGTGTTCATAGCTTATATTCTAAGGACACAATTGTGTGAGTGAATGAAAGATTGCCTCTCAGCAATTTCACTGTACAAACAGCCTAGACCTCTCTTTGCCTTAAATATATATCCAGAAGTGAGCTGAATGTGTGTGGGAAGTGGAGAAAACTTTGGAAACAAAAGGAGCTCTTATCCAAGGTCTCTTTTGAAGACTTTTATTAATTTTCTTAAATAGCTAATGATTCTTTGAAGACTGAGGAAAAAAAGGCAGTTCTGTACTCTGCTCAATGCTGATCAAATGGTTCCCCAGTGGTTTACAATCAATAAGATTTTGCTTTGGCCCTATCAAGGCAAATATAAAAATAAAATCACAAAATTCTGCTATTCCACATCTGGGAAAGTTCTGCTTTTCCACATGAAATATATGACAAGCCTGGAATATTGGGACTGCCAAAAAAGCATATCTCCACACCATAAAAACAGTGCAGTCGAAAAAATTATTACCTTATGAAACTTATAGCCAGCAGGGTTATAGAAAATTTATATAGAGAGATACAGAGAAATCAGTAAATAGAATTGCTATCGAGCATGTTTTGTGGAGGTTTTTTTTACATATATATAGATATTTCCAGTTATTCTCCCTTTGGATCATGGAGTTAAAAATGCAATGGCGCAAGAATTCAGAAATATTTCTAGAAAGGAAAAAAGCAACCTCCAGAAGACACAACCCACTCAGAACACCTCAATATGTCAAAATTATATTCTTCCTTTTCCTCCTCCTAAAAAAGAAACCACAATGTTTTCTCTGAGAAAACATTTTGGTCACAATGCAATGATAACAATTTTCACAACTGCTGTTTCCAAGTGAAATATTCTTCTCTCAAGAGGCTTGGTCCACTCTCTCCCTTTCCCCTCATCTGCTGGTATATCACACTGGAAAATCGTCTCGTCTCTGCTGGAAAAACCTCTGATCACCTTGTATTATAGGTCAGAAAGCCCCAAATGGCATCAGACTGGTCAGCTCCAGCTCTGTATTCCCAGCCAGATGTTCCACAAGGGGCCAGGGGTGTCCCCACAACAGCTGGGGACCGTAAAGCACCTGCAGGGAAGCCGCCGTGCCTCTCCCAGTGACCCCAGCTGCAGGAGCATTGCTGTTTGCTGAGGCCCTGGAATGTTCCTCACCCAGCTGGGCTCCACTGGACACTTCCCAATGGACTGGAAGAGGACTGCTGACAGCACGGAGACACTAACCTTGGCCAGCTGACAACCAAAAGTTGCCTCCACACACCCTGGATTGGACCCATTGTCCTTCCTTTGACCCTCGGCTCCTTCCTCTGGTTCTGAGTAATGAGCGTAAGCAATCCCAGCTATTCCAATATATCTTTTCCCTATTTTTCTTCTAGCAGTGAGGATATTCCTCCTTCATCGCTCATAGTCAGATTTGTCTTCTAAAGAAGTGGACACATCTGGCGGGGGGGTTGGGGAGCCTGAGCTCGTGCACTGGGAAGGGTTCATGGAATACTCAGTACTTCTCAGGTACCTTGGCATAGCAACCTCCTCACAGCTGGAGGGTTCCCTTTCCAGTATCTGAACAAAACACACCTGCTGAAGAGCAGGATCCTACACTGGATCCACAAACTGGACATGCCTGAGGCTTGTCCTCTTGTATAATACAAAAGAAAAGGCAGAAAAGTTCTTCACTGAGCACTGAATTCCCCAGGAGAACATGGCTGAACGTGTCTGCAAGCAAGTCAATGCTGTTGGCATACTCTGCCTCGGATTCACCCTCTCCACCCCATCTGTGAGTATGGTACTTTAGAGAGTAACAGGCAGGTCAAACATTACACAGTTTGGGAACATGGGATGCATTTTCTTCCAGGATTTTTGAGTGTGTCACTGACATGTTTTCCCATTCAATTCTAAGTCAAGACTGACTGCAGAAGAGAGTCATTGAGGGGATAGGCCACAGTTGCCATCCTATTATCAATGTTATCATCAATATTATCCATAAATGGTAGCAAAGTTCCCCTCTGTAACTCTACACAGGAAAAGTCTTAAATGTAAAGCCAGAAGCCTCTGTAGTAGAAAAAGAAAATCTTAAATACTTGTGGACCAGAGAGATAATCAATTCTTCTCCCTGAATGGGGCATTGTTTCTGTCTGAAAAACAAAAATGATCAAGATGAATCTGAAGAAATTTAAAATGCAGAACAAAAATGACAATGAGTGTTTACTGACTGAAAAGGTTTTTGTCAACGTGGGGCCAAAATTACCCTCTACCATGTACAATCAGACCATCAGAGTGTCAAATAAAATTAGAGAATCTTAATTAGGCTTTTAAAGTGCTGATTGTTCGTTTTATAGTGATTTTTCAGCTCTGTTGCTCTGAGCATCTCCCTGTCCTAAAGACTGCTATGTCTGACAACTCAGAGTGGTGGTTACAAGGGAAGGATTTTTCTCTTCCTCACCTTCCCACTATGGAAAAGCTCTGCAAATGAACACAAAGAGCAAGGCAGCAGCTTGCAAAAAACGCAAAGTCAAGCTTACCTGTGGCCCACCTCTGCAGCAATCTTGTTTACACATCAGCACCTCAGGAACAATCCCTACTTCACTCACATTCCTCAACTGCAGCCTTTATTATATGGTGCACCACATCCTCACATTAATTAGCACCTCACCGGCAGGCTGAGAATCATTTTTCAAAAGGACTGCAATTAACAAAATAAAACAAATCTCTTTTTAGTTTGAGCAGCATCACTTCTCTCTCTCTCCTCAAAGTGAGGGGGTAAAATTGTTGCTTTCCTCTACAAACCAGAAATGGAAATATTTCCGAACGCAGGGCAGTTTTCACTTGCCTACCACCTTTTGCCTGAATATTTGAAAAGACTTGGCAAAAGGGAAGGGTGGGGAGGGATATTGATTTTCTTTGATTTTTCTTCAGTTTATCTGGGGAGTTGGAGGCAAAGAGGTGGTAAGTAACTCGCCTCAGGTTACAGGATAACTCATGAGCAGAGTCTGGTTTTGTGGGCTCTCGGATTATTCACTCCAGCAGATAATCCAACAAACCCAACAATTTCACTGCAACTCAAAATTTGGTAACGTGTCTGCGACAGCTGGGGAGCCAGGGAGCTCCTAATGGCAGTGAACACAATGTAATCTGTTGAAATACACGGTGTTCCTTCGGATGCTTTGCAATGTGATCTTCTCTCTGTGGGGAAAACCCTGAATAGACAGGGCTTAAAGATTCCTTTCCCCGTTTTTTAAACAAATTCTGTGGAAAAAAAAAAAAATGTTTCGACCTAAAGTTTTGTGTATCAAACCAGCTTAGATTTGTCATTAAAATACCGTGGCTGAAAAAGTGTCAACAAAACATAAAAATATTGGCTGTCAGTGGTAATCCAGCTCCCTCAGGGGCAGCCAGAGGGTGATTTTCTGGCTGGATCGGCCCTTCTGTGGATGGGAATGTCTTTTCCTCTCCAGGGGTGTTTTTGGGCTCCAGAAGCCAGGGCTGCCTGAGGCAACTCCCGCGAAGCCCCGTGATGGATTTGCTGGTGGTGTTAGGTTTTGCTGGTGGGTCATTCAGTAGCTGTCATGCTCAGAGTAGGCAGAGAAGGTAAGCTTAGAAAAAGCACAGTATTGCCTCTGGAATGCAAATTTCTCTTTTGGGAAAAAATGTTTATCTAAAAAACAAACCAAACCAAACCAAACCAAACCAAACCAAACCAAAACAAAACAAAACGGANAAAATTTTTTCCTTTTCAAGCTAGATTAATTTAAAAACCAAAACAAACCAAACCAAACCAAACCAAACCAAAACAAAACAAAACGGAAAAAGGAACCCCTTTCCTCCCTCTCCAGGTGTCTCTATAGGTCCAGTCCCGTCATTGTGGGCAGCTCACAAGGCAAGTCAATGATTTATCCTCACAAGCCTGGTAAAGGCCCCGAGAGAGACTTCCAAAATCACCCCAAATAACCTCAGAAAGGAAAAGCTAATTTTCTACATTCACTTTAGCCCTGCTTTGAGTGAAACAAGGCAAAGCCACATGAAATGCTGAACTGTGGCAGTGTCTTTGTGACACCAGCAGTATCTGTGTTTTGTAATGAACTTTTAGGGCCTCCATGTGGCAAAGGGTGCTGTTGGCAAGCACAAGTTCCTTCCCCATTAAATGCTCCTGTGCTGTGAGAAGCTGTCAGTGCTGGCGAGTTTTTAACACCTGGGAAGAAGAATAATGCTACAGTACTATTGAAGATGGCAGAACTTACCCAAAAATGTCCTCACGTTTTGGGATCCAGATTGTATGGAGCAGTTGGGCTTTAATCAAACCTCTCACACAAACCTGTCTGAAAAAAAAAAAAAAAAGTAATGAAAAAGGATCTGTGAAAACCATCACAAAGGGACTAAGAGGCATACTGGAGGTATCTCCCCTGCAGGCATTATTCCTCTGACTGGGGCAGAGTTTAGGGCAAGTCAGAAGAAAGCTGCTGATCTGGAAATAATGGTGCAGGCCGGAAAGACCCCGCACCGTGCACGGCCCGCCAGCTGTGTGCTGCCTCCAGCCAGCACCACAAAAGGAAACAAACACAGATCAGCTGTAAAATTGTTATTATTACAGCTCCCTTGAAGAATTATTATTATTATTATTATTATTATTATTATTATTATTATTATTATTATTATTATTATTATTATTATTGCTGTTGTTGCTATTATGCTCAGGCCATTAAAGACTGCGGTTTAGTGTTAGAGAGGTTTCAGTGGTTTCAGGGATGCTCTTGGAAAGGGTATGTTCGTGCTGCCTCAAACCTCTCACTGTTGTCCTATTTTCCAAGCAGTCCCATAACCTCTGATAAAGCACTCAAACAATTTTTTTGCCACCACATGTCAAAAAAGTCACCCTGAGAAGATTCCTCCAGGTTGAACCTCCAGGGCACACCTTAGGGCAGTTGTGGCCACAGTGAAAAATGTGTTATTTCCCTGGCAGCACTGCTTGCCTTTGTAACATATTTGAAAATACATGGAACGACGTGTCTCTGTGTGCTTTTCACACTGACAATGACCAGAACTCAGGTTACAAGTACATCAGGTCCCTGCTAAGAGCACCAAAGAGTGAAAGTGTGTGAGTTCCAATGAATGTGGACTTTCCAACAAACCTGGTTCAATTCCCTGGTGATATTTCCCCAGGATCATGTTCTGCCCTCCACAAAATCATGAGATTCTCTCAATGGGTGGCAGAGATGGAAAAAAAAATTATATATTCATGTAGGATACATCTTTTTTTAGTGGAAAACCAGGCTATAGGTCTTCCCAGCAACTACTGGATTCCTACTTTTTTTTCCTTTCAAAGGAACCTCATGCACATGAGCCTTATGAAGAAAAATCCTTATTTTCCAAACTGATGGATATTTTACTTCCTGTTACATTGGGAAAGATATCAATGCCCTTGAGTTGAATCAACCCGTTGAACATCAATAATGAGCAAACCCAGTAATTCCTGTCAGACCTAATGTGTTAATGTAGATAAAATTACATATACTCCTGGTCTATACCACTTCAAGTTATAGAAGACAAGCCTTTACAGACAGTGGTGCTCCATGCACTGCACCCACCTCACTAAATCCAGTGTTTCTCTGAAACACCTAATTTAATTTAAAGTCACAGAGCCACACCATAGCCACACGAAACAAGAATGTAAAAGACAGTCCTAAACCAGTTGTATTTTTCTGAACATTTCCACCTCATTACATTAACTGTAATTTCTTTGATTACAGCTCAGTTTTTTCCCCCTTTATGCTGCTGAGAGAGCTTCCCTCACAGTCACTGTTTCCTTTACACCATTAATTATTCAGCCTGCTTTCCTGCTCATGCGGGGTTCTCATGTGAGTCTGAGAAAGCAGCATGAAGAAACCAGGGAAAATATGAGTGCAAAACCACAAAGGAACTGCAGGCATCACCAAGGCCAGGTGCAGGCTCTGAAACAGGATGTTTCCAAGCCATCTTAGGATCAACTCGTGATTAATATTGTCATTGTTGGGTTACCAGGCTTGTTATGCTCTGAGCTCTGGGCAGTACTTTTTTTAAGGCACATCCTAAGAGATTCAAGTTCTGCCAACCAAAGATATTCAAAATAAAACATCTGGCTGTGAAATTGCATTGGGAACCAGAGTGCTGCTTATTAATAAATAGAAATAGATAGATAGATATTTTAAATGAGATCTTATGTTCTTTAGGCAGAATCATCAGAATGGCATCATTCACTGCGGTAATTGGTTCACAGTTACCCTCACTGTGTCCTCATCAAACTGCAGGAAAACTAGACCATTTTTAGGTTTGATTCTTTCTGCCTTCCTTTCTGTGATTTTTTTCTCTTCAGAGCTGGCTGCCCATCCCCCTCCTCTGGGAGACCTTCCTCACAGGGTACATTCTGTTTCCTACCAGCCCTTTTCTCTCCCATCCCATCCCATCCCATCCCATCCCATCCCATCCCATCCCATCCCATCCCATCCCATCCCATCCCACCTGGAGGTGTCCAGCCCAAAGCCACGAGGATGAGGACCATGCCAGCTGCTCCCTGGGGAGCTTGAGCTCTGGGACAGGCTTCAGAGCCCTGTTTGAACTCAGAGGGGAATCTGTGCCCAACCACCCGGAGCAGCTGCCAGCAGCAACCCGCAGTCCTTTCATGCCCCCTCCTTCCCATTTTGCTTCAGCTGCCAGAGCTGTTATCCCTCTTTTCTTCCTGCCTCCCCAGGCATTCAGGGCCACAGCGGTTTGATCAGGTCATGGTCCCTTTCTCTCAGAGCCACTGGCAACCAGCATGAAAAACCACTGGTGGAGAGATTAGAATTCCCTTCCCATTTCTTTTCTACCAACAGGGAACTCTGCCCTGTTCATTTGAGGGCACAGTGGACATCAAGACTGCATGGTGGCTGCTGGGGGGCTGGCAAGGCACACCCTCCCAAATCCATATATTGTCATTTTCCATTTATTTCCTCCTCCCACTGACCCCTGCAGAAGGAAGAGCAGGTGAGCAGTGCTGCAAAGTGCTGGTCACGCTACTGCTCCTTCAATCACATCATGAATTATAAAAGCAGATCACTTGGATTGAGTGTGAGGTACCAGGAAACTTTTGGATGTCCCTGGTGTATGATCTCATGCAGACAAGCCACCTGTTATGGGCTGCAGCAGTCATAAACTGGTCCTGGGTAAAGAACTGTCTTCTCTGTTGCCCAGGACAGCTGATCTATCTGTATGAAAAATCTATTTACTCTGCAGAAATTGTCATTAAAATATTAGCTGGGTGATATTTTCCATTAGGAATTTCTGAGCTTTCCATGCTCCCCTGTGCGTGTAGAGCTATGTACCTAGACATGCATACAACTGCAGGAAAAAATGTGAACACTGAAATATAAATGCAACTGTTCAGGTCTAGTGGAGATCATAAAAGGTAGGAAATCATGGAAAGAGTTATTGTTAAAGAAAACTCAACCAGCAACCAATAAGCAGCAAGGAATTTTTAAAGTCTGTGGTAAACTTGTCTATGACTCCAGTTAAATTGCTTTCCATAGGTAACAAAAATTTTTTGAAATTTATCTTCCAGGTTTTTGTTAACAGATTCTGTAGGAGATCAGTGCTTTAATTATAAATTTTATTGATAATTTCAGAAAATAAATATTGATGCTTTAAACTTTGTTTTCTTCTCCCTTTCTCCCCCCTCCCCCTCCCCTTATTTTTTTTGCCATCACCTGCAACAGACAATCCAGTAGCTACGTATGTGTGTCATACAGAGAGAGAAAGGGAGAGGGAGGCAATGGGCTCCATTTCAGTGTCCAAAATCAGGAACCTTTTATCACACTCCATTCCAAATGTATCAGAAAACTCCTTCCTCAGACACAGATCTTGTGCCAGCTTCCAGAAAGATATTCTATTTTGTGTTGATTTTGGATGTGGAGCCAATATCGGCCTGATCATGGAAACTGAGTTCCAGTTTTTAATTTGGAGAGGCAACCAGTTTCTCCTGAATGCTTTTAAACCCTTTCAGCCCTTTGGATGAAGAATGCCTGTTTTACCATTAGTCACTTGGAGTGAGAGACCTGGCTCTGAAGGGCCAGCTAAATCCTACAGCTTCTTCTCGATCACCCTTTGCATTGCATTAAGTACCTAAAGAAAAGGTATTTATACAAATGAATCGTGTGCCAAGTGGTTTTTTCTTTCATTCCAAAAAAGTATGAGAGGTTTACATAGGTAAAAAGCACAGCTCCACGTGCAACACCCTTTCCAGTGCATTTTCAGGCAAAATAACAAGCTGGATGCCAAGACTACAAGCTGTCCAACAGCAAATCCAGCTGTCATTAATGCAGGTATCCATCCTCCAGTGGAAACAGCCTCCATCAACAGCAGACAGCTGTGGCTTTTAATATAATTCAGTGGCAGATAATACAAAGCAGTACTTTCACAGCCGGAGCACGGATGAAAAATGACACAGCCCAGGAACATGACAAGTAACAGGCCTGTGGGGTGAAGTTCTGACTGGCTTTAACTGGAAAGCTTGTTTTCTCTTGAGCACGCGTTTGCCAACTTCAAATGGCACTTACTATTTTTGGTAAAGTTGTTGCAAGCCCTCACACGTGCTTCATCCAGCACCAGTTCAATGGTGTATGATAATCATTCGGTATTAAATACTGGCAACGGAGCCAGAAGGTTTCCTTCATGCATCCTCCTACCACTGCCAAGGCAATCAAATTAATTCTGTTAACAGCCTGCCAAGTCAACTAGCCCACTAAACTGTCCTGCCTTGAGAGCGAAACCGAGCCCTTCCCATCAAACCGTGCCGTTTCCCTGCGGAGCGCGACGGCTGGGGCCCTGCCAGCGGAACCGCTGCTATCATCGTGCCATGCCATGCGATGGCTCTAATGAGCTGACATTTCCTGTTGCTGAATTGCCACGTCTGGAAGCCAACGCAAATAGTGCTCAACCCCGGCAGAAACCAGACGAC
The DNA here is from genome assembly GCA_013400675.1 of Oxylabes madagascariensis. NCBI lineage: Eukaryota > Metazoa > Chordata > Aves > Passeriformes > Timaliidae > Oxylabes > Oxylabes madagascariensis. The sequence goes on from VYZR01069847.1 coordinate 18,763, forward strand.
AGTTTCTGCCTTTTCCCTCTGCCTTCTGTTTCCTCGCTTGCGATGTTCCTCCATCCGAAGCTAACTAGATAAAGAGGGATGAAGTAAAAAACTTCTCCTGCAGCATATGGAATATATCAGGCTGCTCTGCAGAACCCAAGCTGTCTCATGTGGCTTCCCCAGTCCTCACAGACCACTCTGCAACAGAGCCATTCCCTGTTAATCACAAGGAGCTGCTGTGAGGGGGCGCAGGTTGCCCACACTGGCCTGGCTCTGCTGCTTTGCCCCGAGCCCACAGCTGAGCTCAGATTTCTTCCATGTTTTTCCCTCTCGTCTGGCCGCTTATTTCACCACCAGCAGGGGCAGATGGGAGATTTCACACACCCTTTCTAGGATCTCCAGGAAATCAGTGCAGAGCACTGAAGTTGCTGTCATTATTACATCTCCTGAGTCTCTCATAATCACCATTTGGCACATGCTTCTCTTCAGAATGATTTTTCACCTAAAGATTTTCACCTAAGGGAACACTCTTTGGTGAGGGTCAAATCACCAGTGTGTATTGAAACCTCTGTGGTTTTAAGCCCAGCAGTGCTCACTGACACATCTGAAGCAGGGGCACAACAGGTATATCCAAGGAATATTAATGGAAAGAAAAATTACAGGCTCAGGCTAAAAAAACAGACAGAAATCCTCTGGGGATCTTAACACATGCTCCTCAGCATGAAAAGGAGCTATTGGATAAGCCAAGCTGAACAAGCATGAAAGAAGATGTTTTGCTAAGAAGAGGATGGAAACGATGAAAAAAGGCAGATAAAATTTTTTTCACCATCTGACAGAAGGCCACAAGGTTCAAGGCAGTGTCATTTTTCTGTGTCAGTTTCTAGGCTAGGATAGAAATGGGATTTTATCTACCTGCACCAAGCTGCTTTCTAAAGAGTATGCCCTAAATGGGGGCCTGTTTTGCTGGCAGCATAGTTTTCTTCATAGCCTTTCCTTTGGCCCTCTACAGGGTACATGAATTTCATAGACTTCAAGCTGTACTTGCAGCCTTTTCCCTAAGTCAAGGCACTGGTAGTCTTGGCTGTCCTCCATCAACTTAACTATTAAGTCTCAACAGTCTGTTATAGATTTTATAGACTTGGGGGAAGCTCATTTTGCTTGTGTGCAGGCACTCATCTGTTCAGTTTGGTTTGCCCTCTTCTGTAGTGGCACATTTCATGTTTGTGGCACAATAAATAACAAAAAAAACTATTCCACCAATCCCTTTAGGTTATGCTGAAGTCAAGGGAATGAAAACTATCCATAAAAAAAATGTTTCTTTTGGCAACAACGTGCCTCATGCAGCAGTGACACTAAAAAAATCAGCAGCACGGGGAAGAACTGAGTGTGTCTTTACAATTCCAATTTTCTATGCCATGGTGGATTAAAGCAAGGCACAGAATCATAGAATCATTAAGGTTGGAAAAGAGATCATCAAGCCCAGCCTTGGATGTAGAAGTCAGTGAACAGTGGTTCCATATGATCCCTACATATACCACACAGTCCTTAGAATTTTGAAAGCATCCACTTCATCCCTTCCCACAATAACATACCAAAGATTTTCAAAGAGACTTAAAGCATAGGGGAAATTAATAAAGAAAATAAGTACTGACATGGATAAAAATCATTTTTCCTCTGAAAGCACAGAGAAAAGCCACTGATGGCACAAATACTGCTCTCCTCCCCACCCCAACTCCCTCCCTTTGCTGGGGGCTTCCATGAGCAAGACCCGGCAATCTAAGCTGCAAATCTGCATGGTTGCACAGAACCAAAACAGGCTTCCGCCTTTGCCTTTAATTAATGTTGCAATTCTGAAATTACTAATTGGGAAAAGCTGCTGCTTACACAAGGTACTGAACTATTTTGTGAAATGGGCTATTGTATGCAAAATAGATGCAATGAGCTGTGTAGTTTAAAAAGAACTATATATGTTGCTCAGGTGATCAAAAGGTTGATAATATAATATATAATCATCACTTCTCAAGCTTTTCTTCAAAACCTAGGTGTAACAAAGGAAAAAAAAGGTAATGTAAAGTTTAAATTTGTAAGACTGAGTTACACAAGCAAGGAAATAAAGCCTGAAAACCTCCCTTGCCCCATACCAAGAAAAGATCTGGTCCCACTCAGGAGCAAGGTGGGGTTTTCAATACAGTGAAACTTCTGGAGTTCTTAAAGTGCACAAATATGAGTGACTTCCAATTTAAAGACCTTCTTAGGCATGTGTATATTTGTCTCATTTTCTACATGCGCAGAAGGTCAGAAAATCTTTTCATATCTGTTTGAAAATAAACTATCACATTCCCATCAAGCAAAAGCTCAAGGCTTTGTTCTGAGATGTCAGTCTTAGATATTTTACTTAGAGTAAACTCTGCTGTTTGATTTCTAGCATTAGCATATGCAGTGGTGGACAGCACAACAGATGGGTTTCGATGTGTTAAGTGGCAAAGGACATTTAGCTTTGGTGTAGAAATGGGTTTTGGCTTAAGGACAATATCACCTGAAAACTTAAAAACAATGTTTGAAATATAGTGGGAATTATTTGCAATTCTTGTGTTTGCAAATAGAAATTTTTGACTTTGTGTCAGACAAAAGCCCCCCGGACCAGCTCTGCTCTCTTTCAACCAGGAGCAAAATGCAGGAAATAAAATTCAAGCATTTTTCCATTTGTATTTGCATAATATTTGCTTTGGGCTAAAGGCACATGAGGCGTGCTGACCTGCTTCTGGAAGGGTGGGCACTTTGGAAAGGACAAGAAAAGGAAGGTTCCATCCCGAGATGACGGTATCCATCAATTAATGGTATCCATTAATTGACCAATAGAATGTTGTGTCATTTCTAAACGGGCTCAGTGTCAAACTCCTGCTTCCCTCCAACTCTGGCAGCACTAACAGCGTGCTGTTGACATGGTGGCTCGAGGTCTCTCACTCTGACAGCTCTGAAAGGGTATTTTGGAAGGATTGGTGGTTTTGAATAGCTTATTTCACTAACCCATAAAGAAACACTTTCCTTCGACACGAGCATGAATGGTTATTTTCTATACTTAAGAAGGCCAAGGTAAAGAAAACCCAACTGCGTATTTTTAAATATTTTATCTTTACACAAGCCTGGGTTATGCACAGCACAAAGCCATACACATACTTCACAGAGAAGGTAATAATATCTGACAAAATCTCAAGAACTGTCTAACTCACATGCCAAAACTTTCAAGAAGCAGTACGAAATTGGAAAAAAATAGTCCCAACAGAAATGTTATTAAAGATAGTAACTTCCCCACCTGATGAGAAGCTGCATCTTCTGCTCATCTCTAGAGATGGAGAAGCAACAGAAGTCAACAAGTTCTCTGCATTTCCTACAGTGCCATGATATAACATTAAATGTCCATTTTTTTTTGCTTTGAGTCTGTGCTAAAAATGGTCATATGTAGAACCAATCTATTTATCCTACAGATTTCCTGACTTACAGGGTGAGAGTGTGAGAGAGCTGTAAAAGTGAAGGAATTCAGACTTTTCCTAAAGATCTTAGTTGCCCCTGTTCTATGGGCACTCCTCACTTCCAAGATTTTCTGCAGCCTCGGAAAAATATCCTTACTCATGTTTTTGAAAATTAAGGAAACAATGGCGTTATGATATGTCATGAAAAGCAATCAAATCAAATGCCATCCATATAAACCTGAGAAAAATCTGAAAAGCAAACAATGTCTGCATCAGAGAATTGCTACAACACATGGCTGTAATAATTATTATAATATTGTATTCTTTTCCTTAGCAACAGCCTATGGTTTGTTTAGGCTATGTAAGTTTTTAAGAGGCTGACATTTCAACAATTCAGGGGATAACACAGTTGGATTCTTGTTAAACTACAAGGAAAATTTAATCCCATTTCATAAATGACCCCTGATTAAGCCTCTCAGATGTCAGAGGACTGCTACCCTGATAAAAGAGCTGAGCTGACTGAGAAAAATAACTGGAGAGGACCAAAAGAGCAACTTTAATAATTCATCCTGCCTTTTCAGTCAGAAAAGCAGGAGACTGTTCCTGTTTTGCACAGACTTGAAGAAAGGGACTTTCCCAGGGTCACCCAAGAGTACATGGTCTGGAGTCCCAGTTGCCAGGATCCTACCTAATCCTCTCCCCATTACATCACAGAGGAGATGCCTCATTCAGTGCTGTCCATACCTTGGAGTTTCTAGAGCCATTCATCCCTTAAGATATTCTATTTGGGATACCACTCTGGGTATCTTCGACTTTTGGTGACAATTCCCATTGCAGGGATCTTTGTGATTTCCTAACAGCCACCAACCTGAGGCAGTGTAGAAAATAGAGGAATGGGTTGCTTTGGAAGGCTCTGAAAGGAAGCACAGATAAGTCTTTGCTGTGGTAGCAGTAACATCATTCCTTGTCCCATTTTCCCATCTGGAATGAACAGCAAAGAGAGCTGAGAAGTCACCCTAGTGACTACAATAAGAACCAATTGCTTTTCCCTGTCCAGCAGCATTCTGATCTGTTTTGCATTCAAAGCCTTTGCTGGAAAGAGTTATGGCTGTCTGAATATTATTCTTAGTCATACATTTATTAGATAGGAAATA
>VYZR01069879.1:0-13549 GCA_013400675.1 Oxylabes madagascariensis
AAAGGAAAAGGAAAAGGAAAACTTTGGGTTCGTGTATTAGTGTGAGGAAGAGGAAGAGGAAGGGTTAGTGGTAAATCTGGTGTTAGGGAGAGGGAGAAGGAGTGGGAGACCAAGAAGAACACCAAGAGGAATACGGAGAGGGAGGGGAAAAGAGGAAGGGGAAAAGAGGAAGGGGAAGGGGACGGGGAAGGAAGGAAGGAAGGAAGGAAGGAAGGAAGGAAGGAAGGAAGGAAGGAGAAAAGCAAAGCAGAGAAAAGCTCACAGAACAAAATAAAATTCTTGTGTCCAGTTCCCAGACAGATAAAGCCATTGCTCAGAACTGAAGCCTAAATTTTCCCAATATTCAGGTCTGTTTTGCTTGTGCAGCAAGGAAGTATATTTAAAAGAACCCATCTCCTAGCTAGAGTTGAACACATGTTTGAGCTGCAGAAGCAGCAAAGCTGTGAAGCAGAGGTCTTACATTTTAACATGAAAGATTGTGTTTCAAGTGAAGCTGGGAAACATTAATGTTTCTCTTTGGACAACTTTCAGTATAGCAGAAGGAAATTTTAATGCAAAAATTGAAATGCAAAATACTGGCAGAAAGACAGTGCACTCTGGAAAAAATAAGCCCTATGTCCCTTTAGTCTCTTATTTTATAATCCAGCATTCAGCAAATGCTGGAACCAAAAATCTGCCCTGACATTTGGGAGCCTCATGTTTGGTTTATTTTGACGTCATCACAGGACCATATGCAGAGAGCCTGTTCTTGGCTGCAGAGATCACTGTTTCTGGGATTATGAGACATTTTTAAAAGCTGGTTTGCCCTGACATATAAAAAGAAGCAACCCACCAGATAAAGATGTGCACCTTCAGAAAAATTCTGGTCTAAATAAAAATTTATTATAAAAGAGTGACTTAGCAGTAAGGTTGATTCTGGTAGAATGTTATGAATTGGTCTTGCTTTATTAAGTATCATAATGAACTCATGGGACTGGTGGACAATAAGAGAACTGTCCTGTAGCTTTTCCCTTCTCAGGTGCTAAAATGTCTTGGAAAAAATATAAATAACAACTGCAAAACAAATGGACATTTGTTATTTGATAACACTGACAAGCAATTTGATAACACTGTTAAGCAATAATCCTGGCAATTAATAATAAACAAATTGAACTCTAAGGATTCAATAATTATCAATAAACCCACCATTTGGATATTATATAAAACTTGGATGTTATTATTGAAAAAGAGAAAAAAGGAGAAATTGCCTGTAGCTGAAGGAATGACAGGTGAGTGAAAAAATTCGTTTAAATGGGCTAAATTATCCTTTTAAATATGGGTTAAAATACTTAAGTAGTTACAAACTGGAGAAGAATTTTAAGAACAGTTGTAGCAGCAAATGTTGACCTTCAAGTCTAGAACATTCTGTGTTTGATCCTGAGCAAGTTATTGAAGGTGTTGCCACCCACTTCTCAAACTTCAAACACCCACTTTAGACTTGTGAGGCTGTTTGTTACTTTTCATCATTCTCCTCAAAGACAGAGACAATAAATACAAGATTTGCACAAAATTTCAACATCATTTTCCAGGCAGGGAAAAGAGAATAGTCCTAAGGTCTTCTGTTCCAGCCTTTTAATGATCTGTATTCTGGTGGGGGTGATTTGCAATTAGCACAGTTACAGTGCAATAACTGTCCCTGAAGACACATCTTGTTTCACCCCTGTGAAATTTAATGAGTAGGTCACCAGTAATCATGCTCTGAAATGGCTCTCAATTATGTTTTACTCCAAAATCACAGAATCATGGAATGGTCTGGGTTGGAGGGATCTTAGAGCCCATCCAGTGCCACCCCCTGCCATGGGCAGGGACACCTTTCACCAGCCCAGGGTGCTCCAAGCCCCATCCAGCCTGGCCTTGGACACCGCCAGGGATCCAGGGGCAGCCACAGCTTCTCTGGGCACCCTGTGCCAGGGCCTCCCCACCCTCACAGGGAACAATTTCTCCCCAGTTTCTAATCTAAATCTCTTCTCTATAATTTTAAAAGCATCCTCCCTTGTCCTGTCCCTCCATTTCTTGTCCCAAGTCCCTCTGCAGCCCTCTTGGAGCCCTTTTAGGCACTGGAAGGGGCTCTAAGATCTCCTGGAACCTTTTTCTCTCCATGGGGAACATTCCCAGCCCTCTCAGCCTTGCTCTAAAAGCAAAGGGATTCCAGCCCTCAGGAAATTTCTTCTGTTTCCTACCTGGGCCTTTCCACAGCCATCCTCCAGTGCCCATAACCTGACAACAGCAAAGATTTAGAAGCTGTTCATGGGATTTTGACTTCTTTTTTTTTTTTTCCTATCTGAGAACCGCAAGAAGATGCCGATAGAGAAAAACAAAATCCCAGTATGAGAAAAACGACGTGGATTTCAATGAGAACGGTGGATAGGATGGAGAATGGATGTTGATTTAGGCTTTGAGGTGGGGAATTCTGACTTCTCCGGGGATATGTTACAGGTATTTATGGCTGTTACGGGAAAAGCCATCAGAGTAACTGGAATGTTGGAAGAAGGAGGAAAAGAGTTAAGTCTTGGTCCTTAGAGATGAGTTTTGCTGACATCCTCTTTGAGCAAGTTGCCTCTGAGGACCTGCATGAATCCACATTTCTGGAAAACTGTCAGGAATGGAACTGGCAGAGTAGATGATGCTGCAGCATCTGAGAAGACAACCTGGACTAATGTGACAAAACCCCCAAACTTGAAGAAGCTTTGCTTAAGCTCTGATAAAAATCTGATATTGAGGGAAGCACAGAGTTGTCTATTTTTGAACAGACAAATTCAGGTAGCAGTATGTGTTACTAGGAAACAAAATTTCCTTAAAAACCTTTAAAAACCTATGCCTTGACTTCTCGTTGTATCAGTGAAGAAACAGCCACAGAGATTTGCCTGTTGTCTTCTGGCTTTGAAGTGCAATGTAATTTTAAATAGGGCATGTTTCCAGTCATTAGTTAATTAAAATGAAAATTGAATACAAGACTGAGAAAATAATAAAAACAGGGGAAAATAGTAAAAATTGTTGGACAGGAAAAAGCTAAAAGCATGAGTTTTAATTATCTAATTGTATTAGTTTTATCTGACCTATTTCTCAGCAAACACCCCACTCTTGAACAGTTCTTCTGAACTGCAAGAGCTGTTTTCCAACCAAACCCCATCAAATACACATTAATCTGAGCCAAACCCAGGAGCTGAAACAGAGGGTTCGTTTCTCTGTGTCAGAATACCTCAATAACTGTGAATCATATTCTAAGCTGACAAGGTAAGCAAACAAAATAAGGATTAAACCTATAAAGTCTAAACAAAAGCTGCACATTCCCAGCAGCTGGAGCACAACAGCCTCCGCTGCTTTTTCCTTTTCCCTCACAGTTGCTGCTACAATTTTTTGGCAAGGGCTGAGGGAGGTACATGGCAGCCAACATCCTCCCTGGAGGCACTGAGCATTTACCTGAGTGATGCACGTCCCTTCTGCCAGCCTGAGGCCTGGAGCAGTCCAAGCTTTCCTCCTGGATGTCTGCACGGAAGGAAAATGTGCTCCCAGCTGCTCCTCGAGGCTGCTTCCCTGCAGCTGGGGCCAGGAACCACAGCTGGGGCCAGGAACCACAGCTGGGGGAAGTGGCATGGACCGTAAACAATTAAGCAAAGGGATTGTGGTTTTTGAAGCCTTCATCCCTTCAGATGCAAAGAGACATCAGGCAGAAGTGCCATCCTTCCCCCCAAAGGTGTCTGGGAAGCTGATGGAGCAGGTGAGCTGGTGCAGGAACAGGTTGCAGTGACGTTCACCCTCCTGGCACCGGTACCTGGTACCAAAATTGCTCTGACAGCTCGCTAGACATGAGCCAGGATGTGTGACCCCAATGCCACTGGGAACAAATCCACCCCCCAAACCTCAGTGGGACAGAGAGGAAGCAAAGGAGAGGCTGAGCTGTTCTTTTGGCCTTAGGTGAAGCCAAATCATAGAACAGAACAGTTGATTTTGAAAATGGTCATCAAGTCCAGCCATCAACCCACATTCACCGCTAAACCATGTCCTCAAACGCCACATCCACAACATTTTTTCAATGATTCCAGGGATGGTGACTCCACCACTGTCCTGGGCAGTGCATTCCAGTGCTGAACACCCCCTTCCACAAGGAATTTTTCCTAATATCTAACCTTAACTAATTAATTCTAAATGAGAATAAAGAGAAAATATCTTCATAGCTCCCAATCTGTACATGAACAGTGGATATTTATTTCAAAAAGTATTTTGAACAACTTTTGATCCCTGCTACTAATTTTGAAACCTTTTATACCTGGGCCACTGGGTCAGCAGCTTCACAGACGATTTGTTCAAATAGAGAGAGGGATGCACGTTGTTGAGTGGATTTCACTGCAAATATTCCATACTGGAATTTCACAAAATAATCAGATATAGACCTAGGAAGCTCCATGCTGGAGTTCAGGTCCTCGGGCGCAGGTCTGAAGGGAAGGGCGCTCCTGGTGAGGTGACCCTAAGGCAGAACCGAGACATGGATGGGGAGGGTCAGAGCAGTGGCAGGAAGCTGAAATATACGTGGAAATATCAGTGGCTTTGTTTCTGGACTTGTAAATTCTGAGCAATCTGGTCAAGGGAAGGTGTCCGTGCCCATGGCAGGGGGTGGAACTGGATGAGCTTTAAGGCCCTTCCAACACAAACCTTTCCAGGATTCTGTTTGTTTTAAGGATTAGGTTTGTACAATTCTACTTCAATAAATCCATAAACAAAGAAGGGAACTGTGGATGCTGAATGCGAGAAATCAGGCAGGCAGCAGTGTCTGTGTGAAATCAAGTCACGTAACTTTCCCACACCAGGCCTGAGAAACTGAGGCCCGGGAAATTGTGAGGAGGCACTCAGACAGTCCTCGGAGAAGGAAAACAACCTCTGCAGGTGTTGTTTGTCTCCTTGTTGTTTACTTGCAAGAAACGGTCAAGAGGTGTTGTTCCTAGCTGTCCAATGTTGGACTTGTATTGGTTTGATTGCCAATGAAAGTTTTTGTCTTTTGGACCCTTTCGGAACTGTCAATAAAAGAGGATCTTGAAGAATAAAACTGGCTCTCCCTTTGCACCAAGCTCGAGAGTCCATGTCTTGTCTCTCGCTGTTGCTAATACAGTGCAACAGGGAACCTTCTATTCAGAAATCTCAAGTTTTTGTATCTTTACCATGACAATACTGATAGCAAGGCGTGAGATTCACCGGTGACAGCTGATTTGTGCATTTCAGCACAACCACACATTACAGATGGCAACTGTTAATGGGGGAGGGGGAGGAGGAAGAAAAAAAGAAGTAAAACTTGTTGTAAGCAACATTTGTTTCTGTCTTGTATTGTGCTCTACTTGACACCAATCCCACATGGAATTAAGTACATGCTGCAAATAAAGCATGGGATTAGTCCCGCTGCAGAAAAAAAATATCCAGCTGAAAGCTGCACGTAGCTGAAAACACTTCATAACTATAGAAATGTCCAAGAGCTTTCAGGCATGAGTTGTTTTGTAAATTAAATTAGGTGTTGCCATTTCCGCTTAGAGGTACACAAGGATTATTACAAATTATTATGGGAAGGATGCAAATAATGATGAATTTTGAAAACTTACATGTACAAGGTGAAACTGCAGACTCAGGGAAGGATATGTGACGATATTTGGTGGAACAAGAATGTTAACTTCCCTTCCCCTTCCCCTTCCCCTTCCCCTTCCCCTTCCTCCTCCCTTCCCTAGCATTACATTCCAGTATCTGACAAAAATAATTTGGGGGACCAGAGCTTGGTTATGATTCTTCCTGTAAACCCAATATTTCCATGTATTTATTTAATCACCCTGTATGTTTAACAAAACCAGTTGGAAATATTTGGAAATGCAGCCTTCCTCTATAATATAGAGTATGTTAAGAACAGGAATCTAAAATTGATCTTTTCCAGCTCTGTTCTATCTTTTTCTTGGGATTTTTTCCGTTCTGTGCTGTGCATCATCTGATGGTCTCACTGACAATCTGCTGTCTTGCCTCTGGCATTGCAAAATCAAAGAAGAACAAATTTATTCCTGTTTATTTTAGTAACAACAAAACTTTCCACTCCAAGCTCTATATTTTTTTACTCTTGAAGGTGATGTATGAAGCAGGAAAAACAGCTCGACTTTCAGATACTCAACAGAGGTTATGCTGGCAGTAAACAAAATCCTTTCAGACCTCTGCAGGAGGAGAGCTTGATGCAGAATTCACAGGGGAAAAGGTACCTGGAATAGAGGTTGTGATCAACAAAACTGTAGTTCCCAGGTACCTTAAGGAGCGTGAATGAAAGACGATATGGAAGTATTTGGAATCGCAAATCATTGTTCTGAAGTGTTTTCCTACTCTGCTGTTTGCAGTATTGCTATCACAGAGCTGTAAGTATTTACTCACCTGTTACAAATGCAGTAATTATCATGTTTCCAGTTTCACACGGCAGCTGGGGTTTGCTTTCTGCAGACTAAATATATATTGTCATTGTATGTTATTTACGTGTAGAGGGTTTTTTTTTAAAACATGGAAGATTTGTCTAGAGCATTACTCAGTAGGGTTCTTCTATCTGAATTAAGAAGAAAAATGTAAAATATTGAGTATGGCTGTTCCTTGGATCCGAGGGAATGGCTGGAGCTGTGTCAGGGGAGCTTTAGGCTGGATACTGGGAAAAGGTTCTTCAACCTCTGGGGGGAGCACTGCCCAGGCTCCCCAGGGAATGGGCACGGCCCCGAGGCTGCCAGAGCTCCAGGAGCGTTTGGACAACCTCCCATGGATGCACAGGGTGGGATTGTTGGGGGGTCTGTGCAGGGACAGGGGTTGGACTGGATGATCCTGGTGGGTCCCTTCCACCTCAGGACCTCTTATTCCCTTATTCTATCATCCCCTCAGTGTGCGAGTCGAGCAAAAAAATGATCAGATAAATGCTCAAATCTGATGGAAATTGCATTTGTACCTGTAAAAGGATTTGCTGTTGGAACCATTTCCTGAGAGGAAGAAACACACTGCCTGAAGCTACTGTGACACAGAGCAAGGTCACCCAGGAGAGTGATTTTGGTTTAAGGGATACATTTTCAGCAGGATATCTTAGATGGGGCAGCAAAACTGCTGCAAAATGGGGAGTCTTTCCCCATTTCTAGAGCTTCAAAATGTCTGAGAGGTTTTTTGCATGCTTTTTTTCCCACAGGGAGCAGTCCTTGAGGATTTCTACTGGAAAGAAAGGAGAGCCCTTGTTTTCACTGTGTGCTCTTGTGGGTGTAGAGGTTTCCCGTACAAAGCTTAAAGAATACAATGCTGTTAATTTAGAAATTGAATAATAGAAATCTCCATTTTTTCCTGACTCTTCAACCAGTTTCACAGACCCCCTATAGGCTGTTGTGTGTGTAAATATGTATGTATGGACCAAAACCACTGGCCTATTTTTGATCTTCTGTGCCTCCCTCCATGAGAAATAATTCATATTTGCTATTTTACATGAGTTTACAAATGAATTTGCCTTTTCCAAAATGAAACCTGGCAACAGGATCACTGCTTTATCCAGGTTATATGAATAGGCAGGAAAGTGATTTCCCTCTAATACTTTTTTTGGATGTAGATGATAAAAGAACACAAGATCCAAAATCCAGAAATAAAAGAAAAGGCAAAATCAACACATGGGCTTACAAAAATATTGGTGTAGGCATATAAAATATTGTGGAAGATGATGTGAAATGAAAAACAAGTGAAAGACAAACTGCTTTAAATCTAAAAATAGATTTTAAAAGGGTGTTTTAAGTTCTTGAGTAGAAAAAAGGTTAATTGGAAGAAAAATTAGTGGGAGTCTCCAATTAATAAAGAATCATCCCCTAGTTCAGCAATTAGGGGCGACAGGTGAGGTCAGTTCAGACCCAAGATCTGAGCTCCAGGTACCCACTCATGTCACAGCTACGGACTCTGATTCAGGGCCTCCACTGGGCCCAGGGAATGCTTTACACTGACAGCTCTATTGCACTGCTTTAAAAAAATATTTAATTTATGAGCATTTTAAGAGTTCTTTGTTTAAAATCTCAGTCAGCTCTAATTTTGACCTGAAGCCACTCTGTTCTCTTCTGCAGCAGGACTGCGTGAGTTTCTAATGAAACTAAATGAGTTTCTTTTCACCATTCTTCAGGCTAGGCCTGTCTTCAAAGTGTCCTCATACCCAGGCACAAGAAATGTTTCATCTCAGAGGCTCTGCTTTGACAACTCTGATCCTTTTTTCCTCCTTTCCCCAAATTGGGATTGCTGTGCCAGCACAGGCTGGCCTTTTACACTGCATTCCTCTACCTGGCTGAGCAGAGCAAAGAGCGAGCAGCTCTTGAACTCAGTACATCATTCTAAAATGCTGCTCTTATCAGCTTAATGCTGCAATAATTGTTCTTTTTGCCTGTTTGTGCCATGCTGCGTCTCTGATGGCAGGACAATCCCCTGATTTTTCATTCCAATTCTCTGGAAATGTGGCTGTTACAATGTGAGTTATCTCCACTTTATAGCGTCTATCACTCAGAATGAAGTTCAGTATCTGAACCCTGCAGCCTCCAGCACGTTATCAGCTGCCATCCAGGTAGGTCAATCATTTATAACACGTTTAACTCCAATCCTTTATTTTCCTTCATAAGTTGCAAGGTCACCTTAAACCCTGGAAAAGGCCTGAAGAGTGGTGGGGAGATGAATGAGCATTCGCCGTTGCCATAGGCTGCTTGTTTCCAAGCAGAATGATATCTGAAATGCTAATAAATGGGATCAAAAGGCAAAGAGATTCAGCAAAATGCTGCACTGGTCATTCAGATCCTTCCATGCCAGGAGTGTGGGCCAAAGAAATGACACTGCAGCTGAGCACTGCTTTGCCCTGGGCTCACAGTTCAGGGATCAGCTCTCCACAGCTTCCCTGGCTCCTCCCAGCACTCAGGGTAAAGCCAACAGCTTATTATTTTTAATTTAACGAGAAGCCAAATGTTAACCCCTTGTCACGGTGCTGAGAAAGCCGTGTGCTTCAGGAGCTAAAAATTGACAAAAGTGTATCGATAGTGAAATATTGTATTTGTGTTATTTTCTGCACTGGAAATTGCAGGTTTTGGTAGTTTGAGTGATTTTTTTTTGGTTTTTGGTTTTTTGTTTTGTTTTGTGAACAATTGTACCTGTGCTGGAAAGACGAGAGTGCAAACTGGCCAATTCTCCATGAAACTATTTTCTCAAACCTATCAAGAGTCGGTTAATCTACAAAAGGACAAGAGATCTTAACAAAGCCTGGTACCTCAGCAGCACAATAGGGCTGAAAGTCACGGTGACAGCAGCAAGGTAAGGCACGCTGGAAGGAACAATTGATACATTGATGGGATCTAAATTAAGTGAAAGTACTCGGGGAGAAACGTCCCGGCTGTCATTGCCAACAGCCCGGTGGAAATCTCTGCCCGGCGCTCGGCAATGATTAAAACCCAAACAAGATGTTACAAAGTGCTAAGCAGAGAATAGAGCGCGGCCCTGAAAGTGCTGTAAGGCCATTCTGTAAATCAGTGTGGGAGCTCACCTTGAACCACAGCGCTCAGTTTTATCACCCATCTTGAAAAGGATGTATCAGAAATAAAGAATAGGAGCTCTGAAAGTCTATCTTTTCAGAGAGATGGTTGGGTCAAACTCAGCCTTTGATTTCTACCCTGTGCTGTCCCTTTGAAATCAAGTGATTCTCTGGGTTATAAATCACAAGGCAATATGACCTATTTAATTTAGTGAAGGGATGCATGAAAATGCTTATGATGATGATACACAAACTACTGAGTGCATACTGCAGGCAAGAGAGCTTTGCTTTTCCCTGTCGAGCAGCCTTTGCTCTGAGACGACCAGCAGTGCAGAAAAAAAAATACAAGTGTATCACTTTGAGATAGGCAGCTGATACTTCCTCCAGATGAAACTTGTTGTTTTTCCCCAGCTTCTGCCACTTAAAAAAAAAAAAAAAAAAAAAAAAAAAAAAAAAATTTGGGGCTATAGGAGTAGAAGAGCAAGAGGATTTAAGCTTCCTAAGCAGATGTAAGGATTGAAAAGTTATGGTAAATTGATTTTGGAAAAATAGAGAGTCATTGACTATCCCGAGTTGGAAGGGACCTATGAAGTCCAGCTCCTGGCCTGGCACAGGACATCCCAACCATCCTGCCCTGCGTCTCAAAACGAAACTCAAATGAATGTGCAGGGACTGGGGAACAAGGATATCACATCCCTGATTCAGAATGCAGAGATAAGGTCAGGGAGAAGTGAATAAAAACCCCAACCACGAGGTGATAACCAGGGTGACCTGGAATGGAGAACAATGTTCAGCAACTCCCCAGAGTCTTAGGCAGCATCCTCCAATTCCTGCCACAGCTGAGCTGTGGCAGCAAAGAGACACGGAGCAGAGCAGTCAGTGTCTCTGGCTGGGCTTTGAGCAGCCTCTGTGTTCGCACTGCTTTGTAGCCAGGGCAAGGCAGGATATCTCAGCACTAATTAGAAGTCTGTGTGCTCCTGTGTTTGAAATGTCTGAGCAGAGTCAGAAGCTCTCTCTAGTAAGGCAGAACGAGCTGGTTATTAGTAATGAAGGCTGATCACAGGGGGAGATACTCAGCCTGTGAATCTAATTCATAATGGGCAGGAGAGCAGGATTTCAGCGGGCGAGAAAAGGAACATTTCATTCTCTTGTCACATGTCCTGGCAGGGGAGAAAGCCCAAACGGAGCATGTCATGGAGACTCTGCAGCTCCGTGCTGGATGATGTGATTTACCAGAGACAAGAGGTACTTGGGGAGAGAAACAAAGACAAAAACTCCAAAGTCTGATCTCTCCTCGTTTGGTTAACAGATGCTCTGACCCATTTATAATGATGGTTCCCTTTCCTGTCACCACTGAGCCAGGGCAGAAAGGGACAAGCCAGGGCACAAACTTTGCCATCCCACACCACCCCTGTTATTTCCCCTGCCCCATCTGGGAGGGGTCATTGTTCTGATTGCCTTGACATGGGTTCCTACAGGATAAGGAAATGTTTCCCATCCACACTAAAGGATAAAGCATGCTGGGCTCCATTTTCACATTCACTTTAGTATCAGGTAGCTTGAAGTAGAATTTAATAAGGCTGTACATTTTATTTTTCGCCTTGGTTTACTGCTTGGCTAAACTGTTGTATAAAAAGAGCAAATATTCCAGTTTGGGTTTGGAATCAAGACCATGCATTTCTCTCCCTTTTTCCCATTAGGTCTTGGCTGAGCCACTTATTATTCTGACAGGCATATTCATCACCTGAGGGCGTGAACAAGGTTGGAGCTGTGGGCTGTGCAGGACACTTGGGGGGGTCACTGGAGTGACCAGTGTGGCTCCCTCCTGCAATGCCACCCCCTCTGTAGCTGCAAAGAGGGACAGAACAATCCCCAGCAACGTCACTTCGCTCAGGGCTCTGCAGGGAGCAAGGGGTAGGGGAAGAGAAGCAGGCTTCCAGATTTAATTAGGGATGTAGGAAAGAGTTTCTCTTTCCACTGCAGGGTTGTGATGTTCTGTCTGTGCAAATGGCCTTGGCTGTCAGGTGAGGATTTGCATGGACTTTATAAACTTTAATGATGCATTCCCTCGAGGAATTCCTCCAGCAGTGCTGCTCCAGAGGTGAAGTAGCCCTTGTAGTGTCCTGAAACACCGTCCCTGGCCAGAGACAATTACACAAGTGTATCTACTGTGTGTGCAGAAGACTGTACTTAGCTATTGCTTGATATCTCTTGGAAAATGGACAATAATGAACATTTCTCATGGTAATTGGTATCTCCCTCAGTAGGGTCATGGAAGGTTTTGCAAGCTGTCTATTAATGGTGCATCTCAGCTGTTCTCACTCTGTGGGAAGCACATTCCACACAGACTTTTTTAGTGTTCAAGAAATATTTTAACTTTTCAGCAATAGTTTTATGAAACCAAGTGGAGAAGTTTGCATGACAATAATGATTGCTCCAGCTCCTAAAACCAGGAGCAAGCCTGCCAAAACATTATTAACATCAATACCTCTAAACAACTTCTGCTTTGTCTCTTCCCTTCTCTTCTCTTTGGAACATTTATAAAGAAACTCTGCCACCTTGCATAAAGAAATTATTTGCTTAAGGAGAGTTTTCATGTCTTCAGCACAAGTAATTAGGATAAGAACAGAAAGTATTTATCAATGTTATTACAGTGAACACAGCACTCAGACTGTGACAACTGAGCTCTTGTAGTGAAGTGCAGAGAGAACAAACTGGAGCAGGTGCAGACATTAAACCTGGCTGGGTCCACCTCACGCGGCTTAAGATTCTTTATAGAACTGCTTTGTGAGTGAGATTTCAGGAGAAACAAGCAAAAGGTGAAAAATCTCCGTTATAAAAGTTTCAACACAATTTCTAGAGAGGGCAAGCATAAAAGTTTACAGTTCCCATAATGGCTTTCCGTGAACCAGACAAACCCTGGAGATTACGGGAAGGCAGGCATGCCAGGGTTATAAATATATTTATAGGAAGCACTGGTGCAGTGAGTAAATGGGCTGTTGCTCCCAGCAGGCTCCCAGGAGTGATCACACAGAGGCTGCACGGCTCCTCCAAGGGCAGGAATCCTGCCTGGCATGTCCCACCCTGCAGGGAGCACTGAACTTTCAGCGGTCTCCGAGAGTGCCCTGCAGCACAAGTGTCGTGCAGGGTCTTTCTTCTCACAGTAAACAACTTCTCTTCCCAGCCAGACTCTCTCCCTGTGAATACACAGGCTACACATGTTCCTTTGGAGGTCCTTGGGTGCATCTGAGAAGCAGCAAAGCAAGAGGGATGAGATGAGGAACTTTTAGCTCTTTCTGTGACTGTTACATGGGGACATCACATGGAAAACTTAGCTAAGTAGGCTAACAATGTCTGAGTACTCTTTTTTTCCCCCTGATGTCTTTATAGTATCTTTCCTGCACATTAGACATTTATTAGACATTTATTTTGGACTAACCATTCTAGTTTAAAGCTGGAGTGTTTGTCTGGCAAAATTCCAGATTTAGGCTCCCTCTGAACTGCCCTCATTGTCAAATTGATGTGAAACAGTGAGCAGAGCCTGGGTACGGTCCACACCCCAATCTGGACCTGTGGCGGTGCCTTACAGCGCTTCAGCTTTGGTTAGAAAGAAAATAAAACTCACACTGCTACAGCCCCAAAAGAAATCAATCTACTTACACTGCAAGCCCAGACAGAAGGTCCCCACCAGCGCTGGTGAATCCCAGGGTGAAGAGCTTGGTGGGCTTGTGCAGCCAAAGAGAAGCCTCCACATGGCAAAAACCTTCTGGGAGCTGATGGGCCACAGGAATTTACTCTCACCAAGAATAAGATTTTGCCCGCTCAGTGTCAGTGAGCGCTGTCTTGGTTCAGACTGTGTTCAGCTCCTTGGATATCTCTTCCACTCAGGTAATCTCTCAATATCCAAATTTCAAGAGCTGCTTTCTTAGCCTGCTGTCCTGTAGCAGAGTATCCTGGGCTCATCCAAAAAAGCATGGGCAGCAGGTGAGGGAG
>VYZR01069887.1:5520-39022 GCA_013400675.1 Oxylabes madagascariensis
AAACCAGAAGGTGAATCTTTGTGTAAACACTGTGTTGGTCCCTTCCAAAGAAAAAAACGGTAGAAATCATGGCTCTCAGATTAATTTGTCTTTGGCTCATTATGACTCTCTGTCTTTGCCTGATCCCTACCTCAGGTAGGCCGGTATGAACTCATTTAACGCCATTCAATTAAACAGAGAATTACAAAATTATGCCAGCTGATATTTCAGGGCTGTGATCCTTTATTAAAAGGGCTCTGCTAAATATCAATTTATTTTGCTTAATAAAATGGAATGCTATGCTATCCAGCATATTTTTGCTTATCAGAATAATGCTTTCCACTACACGGGGGATGTAATTCTCCTTATAAAGACAGACTGAGAACAGCAAAATTCACAGCAGGTGTGAGAGCTCAGTTCCACAGCACTGACAGCAAAACACTGCAAAATCTCAGCATGGCAAACTGCACCATACACAGGCACAGAGCCAAGCTTGTATCCTTCAGAGATCTGGGGGATAACATACAAAAATATGAGAACAACATGTTCTCACTCATCCTGACAGCCCAGCACAGACCCACTGAGACTGGACATTACTAACTACCACACCAAAAGCCAGCCAGTTTTTTTAGCCATTTTACAGCTCCCACATAAACTACGTCAGTACTGCAGACAGCCCAGGAAAAAGAGTTATTGGACCTGGTAGACAACAATAAATAACTATCAGTGGGTACCACCAGTCATGATATAATACCGGCCTGAAGGTGCTTCCAAAACTAAAAGTATTTATAGATAGCTGGCTAAAAACACTGACAACAAACAGCCATAGAATAAAAAAAAATGTTAGCATTTTCTGGACAGGATGGCCTTTTTCAAAAGCAAATGTTTAGTGATTTACTTCAAAGCAGCTAGAATAACTACTGAAGCTGATGTTTATAAAATCTAAATACAGTTGACACAAATGAAAAAACTCTGCTTTCAGTTACACACATAGAGCCTCTGTAAAGAGCAGAATTTGTCCCCAAGGGAACATACTGTGCCTAAGAAGGAAAAGGCCTTAGAGCCAGACATAAGCTAACTGGGCCCAGTTCTGTGATTATAAGCTATACCCATTTAACTATGCTTCTGCAGCATAAAAAACCATGGCACTTCTTAAAAATAATCAAGTCAAAGGAAAAGGATATTTTAAAACCCAGTATCAATTTTTATCAGGAAATTCAATGGACAAACCATCAAAGACTGCTTAAAGATTCAGGTAAGTAAATACTGGCATTTTTTGGTGGCATATTGCTCCAGCTGCAGTCACACTCTTGAGACATTCCCAAGGGGAAAACTGCAAGGTGTTTGTAAGGAATAAATGAAAAATTTTGTCCTATAAATTACAATCAGATTTCTGCCAGACTGTGCAGTAAACAGCATCCATTTCCAAAAAGCCACTGGAGCACATACAGAAAGATGTAAAAGAGGAAGCAGGAGAGGCAAGAGAGGAGTTCAAGTTAAGGTAACAAACAATTCACATGCATATCCTGTAAAATTGGAAAGTAAAAGACTTCATATCTTAAAGCTCCATCTATGTTTTGTGGCTTCTTCACTGCTACAGCTGGCCCATACTTTTGTTCAAATTCACCAGTTCTCCACAAGTTTATTCTGTACTTTTCTCTTATTCATTCTTCAATATTGCACACCTTTTTCTTTATTCTCAAGTCATTCTTCAGCACTGCTCTTAGCTCTTTTCAATTACTGAAATCTTTGTTCATCAATTTTAAATGAGCTTGGGGAGCTCATATAAGTAATTCTAAAATTCATCTTTCTGTTGTAAATTAGTATTGCAAGCATTCATTCATTCTTTCACTCATTCTACTATGTCATTAATCTTCTACACAAGAATTTCCTGAATATTTTCTACTTTTGGTTTAAATTAAGAAGTTGACCTCTGACACTCTTCAACATCCTCTTTTTACCACCTTAGACACGAACATGAGCAGAAGCACATAAAATTGATCTCACCTTACAGAGTTGGCAAGAAAAATCCTTACTCACTTTTAGAGTAATTTAGGAATAACAATTCAACACTAACTTTCTACAGTGTTACAGTATACAACTGTGAGCCTCAAAACATTCCTCTGAATTTAAAAGGTTTTGCTGAATCACCAGAGTTCCTTTCAAAACACCTTTGATCTTCAAACCTGGAGGAAACTTTTAAAGTTTAATTTTTCCTCGACTGCCTTCACTGGCTGACACAGCATGTGCTACAGCCACCTTGTATCCTTATAAACCGCCTGAGTGCAGTGCTGGAGTAGACTGGGAGAAGCCATAAATGTGCCTCCTCACATGGATTCCAGCACTGCCAAGCCGTCCTCCAAATGGCATTTTCAAATATCAGACAGGGCAAATTTTCATTTTAAACAGCCCATAGTGCTATTGAGAGCATTGGAAGCTGCCCAGACATGAGCTCCCAGTGTCCTGAAAAGCCATAATTAGCGTGATTGCTGCAGGAAAGGATGACAGAGATCAGCTTGCCAGTTAGTGGTCATTTAAACACAAAGACCTAGAGGAGAACCACTGCTTCACCAACTGCTTGGAACAGGCCAGCACTGGAATGCTAACAAGCTCCAGCTTAGTTTGGGAAAAACAACTCACCAAATGGAATGAAAGGGTGCAGAAAAGAGGAAGAAGACTCCGCAATTTCCCAGCAACATCCAGCCCTACATGAAGTACTCCTCAGCATTAAGTTCTCACTCAAAGAAATGACTGACAGAGCTCAAGGGTGTTTGTAATAATAACATAAAGTATGTATAATTAATGAAGACCAGCTCTTATACCTTACAAAATAATAACATTTCTTACTGTAAATGCAGAGAGTGCCATATTTAAACCAATTGTCAAAAGATGACACAGTTCAATCTAAGAAAATATATTTCTTTCTGTTGAGCCTGTACAGCTGAACCCAGACTCACCAATAATTTAAGGCAAGTACCTCCACAAAACCAACTTAATAAAGTAGTTCTTATGCAACCAAGAACAATCAAAAGCCATTGTGCTCTAGCAGTACTTTGAATTGTCTCAAACTTGCACACATTTCAGAGCAGAGGATACTCTATGACTGACCACAGTGAATTGCTCTTTTATCACTCATGCATTTTCTTCCACAATGCTACTTAGGCAGCACTTTGCAGCAAGTTCATACCAGTTTCTGAATTTCTTGCTTCTGGGGTCACTCTTCCTTATGCTGCCAGCTTTATCCCACAGATAGTCCTGGTATTTCCTACTCTACAAATGCGCAAAAATAAAGCCTATTGATTCCTACTGCATTTCACATTGGTTTTGATAAAAAAGATGCCACATAAAAGCTGGAAGACAAACTGTAGTCCACATTTCCAAATACCTATGAATTAATGTTAATGCATATATATATTTGTTTTTTCTAAATAAAAAGTCTTCTAAAGTGCATGTTATGATAGAAAGTGACTAAAGTAATCTCTATGATGCAAGGAAATACACAATTATAACAGAAAACTATTTTTAAAATATTATATATTTTACATGCACAAATTAATTCAAAATCCAGCATCAAGTACTGCAGCACTACATCCATTAAATGAAACTAAATTTCCAGAGAGGCAAAGAAGAAGCCACACTTCTGACTGAGAAGCTCCTGATCAACTATAATCTGTGATTATCAACTGTTATTACTCTAACAATTATAAAAATAACTAAATACTTCAGTTACTAAGTCAGAACTGTATTAAAAACTAGTGCTTGATTATTAGAAGACACTTTTCCAGTATGAGAAATGGAGAACAGAAATTTTCTTTAATCCATTCAGAATTTTTTTCAGTACCTATTCTTATCTAACAGTCTTTAATCACAGGTTCCATTTACACTATTCACGTTTTCTGTAACTAAGCTTTAGTCTAGAATATATACTTTGCCTGTGAGCCTGTATTAATAGGAAACTCAATATCTAAGCCATAAAATGCAATCTCTAATTTTAACTAATATGATGGCAAATGCTAACTCAGGATGACCAGATTCCTCTCCTGTGGTGTCTACAGGGGCATCAACCACAAGAAAACTACACTTGCAGCACATTCCCATTGATAACAGACATGCCAGGGGTTCTTTCACCCAGAACTCTGCTGAAGTGGATCAACCCTTCCTGCCTGGGAGAATCAGACACCACCATCTGTGTCCCCGAAACTCATCAACGGTGAGTTCAGCAAAGTGGCATCAGCAGAAGCAAAAAAAGAAGTAAGAATTACCTCAACCAGAGGGCTGCGCTCAGTGCTTTATTCATTACTGACTGTTTGTCTCTAGATTTTAGGATGCTTTAAGCTATTAAATAGAAAACTGTGTTAAAAGCTATTATTCTTTTTGGCTTTCTGTTTAAAAACAGCAATCATTTTCTTTTGCAAGTTATTTCAACGTGTAAATTCTTATAACTAGATAAACTTCACTATTACTGGGAATCAAATTTTCTATTTTGCAGCACTGGGAGAAGCAACTCAGTAAATTTAGAAACCATCCATAATAATAATGAACTACATATTTAAGCCATCTTGCATCATCAGTTCCCAAGCAGAACACATTAGTGAGTGATCACACTAATCAGAGTGTACTACAGCTTGATAATGTTTTTCATAATTAGAATTATTTTGTCAGTCATTTTATGCCAAGTATTTAAAACACAAAATTACAAATATGTCAACAATTAAAATCCCAAAATCTCATGGGATTTTTTTCCTCACTTCTCATGAACGCAATTTTTATTGTGTATTTGCATTTCTTTGGAGTCCTCTCAAGAATGGCACCATAGCATGAGAACCAGAAAAAAAACTTACTGAAACAAAAGTGGAAAGGCGTTTTTTTGCTAGAAAAAAATTAGCAAGGTGCAGAATTCATTTTTATATCACAATCTTTTCCAAGTCCAATCTCAGCTATTCATTTTAGATAGAATTTCACAATTGCTTTTGAATCTATTTATATTCTTTGACAACAGATTTTCTATGCAGTTAAGTAAAAGACACCTGAAATAAGATTAGTAATGATATTCTCACTGGTTTAAAGTAAAAGAAACTAAATATACCCAATGTAATTTTTTCTCTGCTAAAATTACTCTTCCATGGTTAGTTACTGAGTTTTCTTATTAGGTCACATATACTTAAGAACAGTGATATTCCACTAATTCATGTTACTGACAATGGAACATTGCCTCTCCCTGTTCAAGGCCAGGTATCAGAATACACCCTAACATACTGGAATGTCCCTCCCATGATCACCTCTTAGCTACCAAGCGCAACTCAGTTAAAAATGCTGGATGGTACAGATGGAAATAGAAGCATCCCTCAAGAAAAAGGGGTGATTGCAACCAATAATCATTTTGATTTAGGAAGAGAAAGTTCTAGCTAAAGGAAAAGGGAGTATGACACCTCTGGATCGTCATTCATGGAGTCTGTACTTTCCTTCTAGCTTCCCTCTGAGGAAAATGCCTGGCAGTTATGTATACTCAAGTCCTTTTAGGACAAATCACATTGTTGCCTCACATTCCTGGAAGAGTTGGCTGTTACATGACAAACAAAAGCCTTTATTCTGTAAAGTCACATGTAAGAAGAGGTTGCCTGTTCTCATAGCATTGCCTCTTCTACAAGTCCAGAGTCTCTCCAGAGGAAAGCAGCAAGAAGATGAATGAATTTGGGAGCAACAGGCAGAGCATGTTTTGTAGCTCCTTGGGAGCTCCTGTCTTCCAGACTCCCCTGTATTCAACCTTGCAAAAATGTCCCATAGACTCAGAGCATCACAAAATGGTTTGGGTTGGAAGGGATTCTAAAGCTCATCCCATTCCAACACCCGTGCTATGAGCAGGCACACATTTCACCCAGATCAGGCTGCTCCAAGCCCTGTCCAGCCTGACTTCCAGGGATGGGGCAGGCACAGCTGCTCAGGACACCTCTTCCAGTGCCTCACCAGCTCATGACACAGCTGCTGTGCTGGCTGCAAGGAGCACCAGACCCTTGGCAGAAATGCATGGCTTTATCATTCATGGCGATTTTGGGCCCATTAAATTTAAAAGCAGCTCCATGTCCTCTTCAATGAGTGTATGTAATATACACTATTCTTTACGTAATAACGAGAGAGAGATTATGAATGGAGCCTCCTGGATATTATCTCAATAACTATTTTTTCATAATTTTATGTACATTACCATTTAATATTTTATTCTGATGATGGCCAGTCCACCAGGAGGTTCTCAGTGAATTGCAACATACTGAAACATTACATTGAAATACTTAAGTCTCAAAATGAAGACCAGATCACTTACTTGTAGGAAATAAAGCTCTAAAAACAAACTGCATTTATAAAATAAATGAAAAAAATTCATTATGAATTTAACAAGAGCAAAAGGAGTTTGAAAGTAAGATGAGGAACTGTGGAACATTAACTACAGCATTAAAAAGAACCACTTTCTTCATTTAATACAATACATTCTTTGTATAGGCTGAAAACATAAAATATTACTGATTATATAAATCTGTAGGTGGCTTGGAACAAGTAAATGCTGTATTTATACAAGTACAGCATTCTGCAAGCAATATTACTCAGCCATTGAGCAGGTTCCCTGCGCTCCAGTACACTGAATACGTGCATAATTAGGGCTTGTTTGCGTGACATCTGGTGGGGAAATAATATCACATCTGATATGAAAGATACAAAATATTTTCATAAAACAAAAAGTCACAGTAGAACAGGACCACAATGTTCCTTTTCATAACAAGCAGCCTCACATCAATAAAATTGAATAATCCTACAATATCAACTGTATCAGCTCTCCAGAACAGAAAATAAGTCAGTATGCAATTAGACGCAATTTCCCAAGATTGGCAAAATTCAATTTCCTTCAGCTCCTTGGTGTCCACAGAAAAGATGGAACTCAGGTGATGTCAAATGCACACAGATGATCGCTTTGAGAAAATCCATTTATCATTCAAAGATCTGACCCAGCAGCCCAAAGCTTTCCTTACTTAGAGGCATTTTATATATGCATAGTCCTAAAAAAGCTGCCTGTGAGCTGTGCTGCACACATTATTCTGCAGAATATTGTCTGTAGAGCAAAGTCTATTCCCTTCTGAGTGTCATTGGATCAGAACTGGGGTATGAAACCTTGTTGTCTGCAACATTCTCAACAAGAAGTGAATCCAAATGAAAATGAAAATAAATCTAACAGGGGAGGGTTTGAAGAGAATTGCACTGGACTCTAAAAATAAATCTCTATTCTTTGCTTATACTAAATCAAGAGGAATGTTTAGTGCTCACACGAATACCCCTCCCTGTATTCTGGGCGGGGCTGTTCCAAGTCCTGTGCAAATTTGTTCCGAACTGGCTCAAATACCAGAGCACTGTGCCATGTCCTGCTCAAGCTGTGTCACATTAACATACCCATTATAACTTCTGCACTACTGACCTGACCACCTCTTTCTCCCAAATACAAAGGTTACTTTAATATAGCCCAAAATTCAAGTCAGTGGCAGGAACAGAAATGAGGCCAAACTCAAAAACAAGAATCCTACACATTTCTGGTTCTGATTTTTCAGGATCAGGTTCTGCAAAATACTGCAGATTTTCATGTCTACACAAACAGAGATCTTCATCCTGCAGAATGTGATGCCCTGCTTGGTGCCTATGCATATACAATATAATTTATGCAGTTAGAATAATTTTTTAGATTTCTCTTTTTTTAGCATGGAAAGCCTGTACGGAGTGGGGATGACAACACAAATTTGAACATTTCTCTCCTAAGTATGTATTTGGGCAATAGCATGTAGTAAAAAGAAAGATCATGATCCACCTCAAGTGGTTTCAGGCAAGACCATTACCTATAAATCCAGCAGAAAAAGAGCCATGTCTGAACTTTCAGAAAGAAAAAAGTACCGCTGCTCCACAATCTGAAACACTGTGGGTAATTGCAGAAGCAAAGTAATTCCTGTTGAGTTCTCCTTAACCCTGGGATTTAAAAGCGTTTTTCCCAAGTGTATGAAACTCTTTATCAATGTGAAAAACTGTAGTTGCTGCTACTGGCTGTATTAGATTAAGAAATCTTCCCTTAGCATTTCTCCTTGCCCAGTAAGTGAGCAGACAGCTCACAGACCTGGAGCAAGCCAACAGCACGCTGCTCTTTTGAGCTGAACAATTGCTTCTGCTGAACTCCAGATGGCATCCCCAAGCAGCTTTGCCCATTCCCTGGAAGTGGGACTTCTGCTGTAGCCCTTCTTTCTCCTAAGGACTATGTACCACTGACATACAAACCACTGCAGCCCTGCCTGCACAGCAGGCACTCACAGGATGTGATCTGCCTCGTCAAAAAAAAAAACAGCTCCAAATGGGAAAAAACCCTTTAATCCTTTACAATGGAAATACCAGTCCTTAGAAGGTGGGAGGTTCAAGATACATCAGTTTGAAGGCTGGAAAGGATGTAATAATGAACCTGCCTTTGGAAGCAGCGGTCAACCTCTCTAATTAACATACCAGTCTTACCAGCAGTTACTGAAAATAACAACAAAAACCTCTTAACTTTGTTCACTGAATTTATGAATTTTTTTGTCATTTGGATTCAGTTCCTGAATCTGCTTGGACTCATTAACAGCAGAGAGCCACAAAAACTAAGTGCTCATCACAGAGTAAGGGTCCAGATAATGCTCACAGCGCTGCACCAAACACTGGATGCTCAGAAAAAAAATGAAGCTGAAGGAAGGTGCTGCAATACACTGATTGGATTTTTTGTTTAAGGCTTTTATTCTACACAATTTGGGATGGATGTTCTCCTTCACCTTCATATTTTCATTGCTTATGATTGCTCCTTTCTGGGATTGCCAGTGGGCTACAGCAGTGATGAGGGTGGTTGAGGCCTCTGTGAAGAAGCAAGCCCTAGGAAAGAGATGGAGTTTTGCTTTGTGATCCTCAGAAACTGAACCTTGGTGTTTGGGCTGACAGGTGCTCTGGAATTTTCCATCATGTTTCAGTCTGCAGGCATGGATGGTCCCATGAAAACAGCTTAGACATTCTGCTTCTCAAATATGGGCAGTTTCCCATCTGTGTGCATAAATATTGGGAAAAACCACTCTGGCTTTCTTTGAAACAACAACATTTCAGGTCAAATCACCATTTTAACAACATATTCCACTTTCAGAACTTTAGTACAAGCCACATAGCTCACCTCCCACCTTTGGCAAACAGATCAAATGAAAGGCATCACTCCAACATTTTTTTCATTAATTTAGCTCACCTCAGGCTAATTTTTAGACACCTTCTCAAATATTTCAACCATTATAAAATGCTGGTACAGAGCTCAGATACTTTGTCATACATACAAGACACAAATTTAGATATGCAGTCATTTGCTATGACTGTCTTTACTTAATACCAACATCTGCTCCAGTTCCAACAATGACACTTCTGTAAGAACAGCAAAACAAAACTAATTGTCTCAATGACAAGATGAAGAAATACTACACATCATGCTCTAGGCACCTTTCTGGGTGTCAGTCCAAATCAGAAGACCATTAGTTACTTCCCAGCTTCCCAGTACCTTCTTTGGAACCCATACATCCAACAGATGAAAAGTAGCCTTGCTTTTGAAAATCCATGAAAACGGTCTGGCCTACCAGCACAAGGAAGCTGTCTAAAAAAAGCAAGTGGTAACACAGCTTAGGAGAAATAATCATAGATATATTGGCACCAGTAAAACACTGAAGAAATAAGACCTAGGGATGATTCAGGAGAAAAAAACAAGAGTAGCAAGAAGCTTAACAATTGGTCAGTACTTAAGGCTCTGAAAACTGTACGTTTTCAGTTTTGGATGGAGTAACACAAACCTGGAGGTACAACTGCATCTTAGAAGAGCTGCTGTCTGTGGTTACCAGCAAATGCAAGGCTTTTGTCAGGGTCCAAATTGGCTGGTATGGTCCTCCCCAGCCTCACCTACTGCCCCCACCCACAGCCCTGCTGTGGGTCCAGGAGCCCCATTTAATCCTCCTCGTGCTGGAGGACAGTGATGAGGTCCCAGCCCCCGTGACTGTGTGATCATGCTCAGCTCCTGCCTTCTCCAGCCCCTGGGAAAGGAGCCAACCCTCACTGCTCCCATACACATTTCTTTCACCATCTCAATTTGCCATTCCTGTTACCTGTTAGCTGGGCATCAGGAGGACCTTTTAAAGCATAGAACAGAGGTCAAAAGTATTAGGAGCACCTCTTTGGCCAATCCTATAATGTAAGATGCCTGACTAATTAGGTGAACCTGTTGAATCACATATACTGTTTCATGTGGCAGCGCAACTGAGACTGCGCTTGAAAGTCTTGTGGGTTCTCTGGTTGCTTCTATTAGGTATAACTCAAAATTACAGAAAATCACAGAAAACAAAAAATAGCTGAAATGTGATTTTTTTCTCTCCTCTGAAAACAAACAAATCAGTCGAGCCATCAGAAATTTTCAGAAATAGGTAGTAGTCCGAGTGTCTTTATTTCTGGGTGCCCCAAAATGAGACAATTTAAAAAGCACTTTTCCTGCATGAATTCAAGAGTAAATCTCTAAATTTTGCTTAGGAATTGACTTGTCCAGTATCACTAATCAGTTCTGAAAATATTTGCTTTTAAAAAAAAGGTCAAAGAGAAGCAAATTAGAATAATTTCTACTTACTAGTCTTCTCACATTTTCTGCATATTTCAAAGACATAAAAATGCTAATACTCCATTAAACTGTGAGTAATAGAAAATATTTTACTAGCCAGAGAAAATAGTTTTGTCTTCTAACCTATGGAATCATCCTACCAGTTATTAGAGAAGTTCACAAGTAAAATGGCACCAAAATAACAATTTCTTCTAGCAGATTCTCAGAAGCATTAAACCTTGCTCCTCCCATTTACTCATATCCTTATGGCACTTTTGTCATTAATTTTGAGATCTATGAGTCCTGAATAAATAACATTGCTTATAACTATCCAGCAGAAATAAACATGTGCAGAAATAAACATGTACAGAAATAAATGCTGGAGTATAAATTGCTATACAATTCCTCCACTGCACTCTCTGCAGTAGGATAGATTCTTGCTAAAGTAACATTTATCTGAGCTTGTCATCTGGCACAGAATAAAATACAATGATGCCCTTTAAACATTGAATTAAAAATATTTTCTATTTCTTCCCTGTGATGAAACCATATTTTTCTTCAGTATGTGTATCTGCAGCTAATATTTAAGACTTCAACAGCAAAGATACTGTTCCTTAGCTTCTTAACCTGAAAGTATGGAAGATTTCTGCTTTAAAATAATGCCTTGCCATTTTGAATGCAAAGAGGGATCATCTTCCTTCATGCTTTAGACCTGAAAAATAGTCAATTTCTAAGGAATTTGGGGCAAATTGAGGGCATCTTTAAAGTACAAACCCACTAATGAAACAGAACGTATTTAATCTGAAATACACAGTCTGTGTAACGTGTAACTTGTAATACAAATACAGTTTTGGACAGAAAAACAAGAGATACCTTTCATCACTATCAACAGTCCTCTGCAGTTTTCTGCATTCAGGCTGCCTCTGCTATTCAGGATCCACTGTGAAAGGAGAAACTGTCACTGAATGACACCCTGAATTCATTCCAAAGCTGTGCCAGCAGGGAGACAACAATCAGCAGAAATTAAAGTTCATTCATACAGTGGATGAACCACAACAAGCACAGATATCACAGGCTCTGATTGAAAACCAAACCTCCACTGATCGCAGTGGAACAGCAGCGTGGTTAAATCCCCAGTGCAGGGCAATACCCCAGTGTACCCAGCAGTTCTCTTTGACTGCACAAGGCAGAGCAAAAAAGGGAATGCAGTCTCCCCGTGCATGTGATCAGATTTCTTTCCAAAGCATGGGGTGCTGTTCCCTTGCAATGAGGATAAACACACAGTGAAGCACCCTGAAGCATCTCTCCTCTACAGCAAAATTCTGCATCAAAATCATACCAATAGAAATACAAACATGGAAAGCTGATTTTATCCTTGGTTCTCCTACACAGCAGGGCCAGGTACTGCCTAGTATTGACACAAGAAACTTTGCAAGACTTCAGTGCAAGAGCATTGGACCCAAGGCCAGCACACCTGAATGAGAAATGAGAAGGACAGGAGTGATACTGAGTAAGTCCCTGTTGATTTTCTGAATGGAAAGCTACCATTCACGTCCAGGATGATAGTTTCTGATTCAGTGCATATTGTCCCACTGAAATGGCCTTTATAGTAAGTGTTAAGACTAAGTAACTAATAACAATAATGTTTAAAAAAATAAACAAAACAATACCCCCCCCCCGAAAAAAAAAAACACCAACCAAACTTAGTTTATTCTGACTGCTAAGGAAAGAAAAAAAGCATGTATCTAAAGTTACGGATGCCTTTGACATACCTCACTGACTCCATCCCTTACTCTGAACACAAATGCCCCAGGAACATTTGAGCAAGAGATTAAAAAAAGAGACCAAAATCTCTCTTGAATATGTGCTGTCACTTCCTACAGTCCTTCATATAACAACTGCAACGCCTGGGAAACCTGCTCCACCACAGTGTCCCTTTTTACCTCAAGCAAATTGCTTGTTCCTAATTCAGAAAGCATTTTACAGCCCAGTTCCTTATGAAATGAATGGAATCCTGGTATTGAAAAGTACATTTTGTGAATGCAGAGCTGAGACCCTTTTCAGCTTAGGAACTGGCAGACTGGAGTCTTCGATGCCTGCCTGTCTGGGAAGGTTGCATGGTATTACCAGGCAAATAATTGAACTTTTGCAGTTAGCAGGATACTTGTGGTAGGAACATGGATTTACCAGACAGGCTAAAAGCCTCCAGGACCCTGTCCCACCCCACTTGGTGCTGTCCAGCACAAGGAGCATCTTCCCAGCTGCACAATGCCACAGCAGCAGCTGCTGCTGCTCCTGAGACCAGGTACCTGGAAGAGAAACAATGCCTGAAGCACCTCTCTGTACCTGCTGATCAGTTCAACCAGTTTTCCCCCAGTTTGGTTTTACTGACAGCACCATAAATGCACAAATGAAGGAAATAAAAGAAGTTTTTACTCACCTATTTTTCCTCAATTAGTATATTTTATGAGCTTTTTACATATAATGTCAGCTTTCTCTTCTTTCCTTCTTACATACTTAGGTATTTATTTTCCAAAGGGCCTGTTGCAGAAAAAGGTCTCAAGGCACATTATAATTGTACAGAAAAGGATTAAATATAAGAATTAATTCAATAATCTCAGTACATAATGCTTTAATGAGTTTTCCTTCAGAATAAATGTCATTGGAATTCTGAACACAAAGAAAGCATGGCAGCAATACGTAGAGTACCTGGGTGTCAGGTACAAAACATTTATGCACTTTAACCCAGAATTAATCTGTCAATCACTTTGTCCACATTAGATGGTCTCTGTGGAAATTAAAGATGTTCATTGTTACAAAAGTGCCAATTTTTCTACAAGTATTTGTTTCAAATGTAGGTGCAAAAATATGTTAAATCTGTCAACTAGATCTTATTCTAAGATCTGAAGCATTTGATCATTCAGTTATAGCAAAAGGAAAGTGTATACCCTGCCCCATGCCAACACAAGTTATTTTCTTATTTAGATTCATTTAATGATAAGAAAACTATGTAACTTCTATAGTGGATACTATAGTTGGGTGTTTTTAACATTTGTTTTTATTTCTTACTCTCTCATGTTAATCAATTAATTTTTAAAAATATTTATTCATATTTATAATTCAGTGCAACGACAGTAAAACATTAATAAGGAACCAGTAAAAAATAGAGGGAGCCAGGGACACGGTCTGAACACAATGGATAGATTATATTTAATTTGAGGATTATCTATAAAGTTTAAAGATTATGCTAAAAATTAATTGATATTCAGAGTTAGTTTTTTGAGTCCAGGATGATCAGAAAGACATAGTTCATTTTTCAATGCTGTGCAGAAAAGACTTTTCAGGAACTAGCTACAAATGGAATAGACTTTCTGATATTTTGCTGGTTTTCCATAGTGCATTTACCCTACATTAATGCAAAGAAGAAGAGGAAGTACCTCATGCTCTTGGGCACCTTGGCACTGAATTTTCAAATCCCAAGTCAAATGACTCTCAACACCTGAAAGTGAACTTGACAGGAATCCTCCATGTCAGGAGTTACACTCGAAGATCCTTTATTCAAGGTTATGGCCTTATCCCAAACTCTTTCCACACCAGTATTATGCAAAATCATTTCCACATTCCAAAGCTATTTGAAAAGCTTTACAGACTGAAAAAACATTCAAATCCCAATTTGTATGACCACAAGAATGCCTATTAGTATCCCCAAACACCAAGGACACTATTGTCATGAATTAGATGTAATCATGATCACAGTGGGGCTTTTTATCCCCAGGATCTCCCAAATTTCTTCTGCATTACACGAACACCACAGATGTGTATTCTATACACAAAAACCTATGTAAGCAGAAGAATTTTCCTTCAAATACAAACAATTATATTTTCCATCAAATGGAATTAGCCTCTTGTGGAATCATTCTAAAAAGCTTAACTGAACACTAAAACCCTTCACTCTCACTGGGTTACACAACACTTCTTCAGGTATAAAGTTCAGCATCCAGGCTGATGTTTTCAAGGAATCAATGTAACATCAGAAATGTAATAAAGAAAAAATGTATGGATCTCTGAAGTCAGACATTAAATCCAACACCTCAGCTGGCAAAACTCTCTCCTTATGAGTCTGGCACTTAAGATTACTATAAAAATACTTAGGAAATTCTTCAAATAAATGCCAGCATACTGTTAAGTATCAGACCATACATCAGATTTGGTGCTGCTGTGTTTCCATGAATTCCAATGGAACTCCTCCAAATTTTTTCATCACTGCAAGCGAACCTGAAATACCTAATTTTGCATTATTTTTAGCTGAAATGTATGTCAGTGTGAAATCATTTGAACTACATTAGTAGAACTAAAATGATCTCCAGTGTAAATCCATTCACATTAGCTACATCAGGAATGCATTTCACCACTATAATCTAAAATGTAAAATGCCCAAGTCATAATAAAATTATTTTTCTGGGAGTTGTCACTATCACTTGGAAAAGTCTGACAGAAGCAGGAGCAGTAACTTGGAGCCGTAATAGCTCAGTTAGAGGGTTTCCCTGGCACACAATTTCAACCAAATAATACTTAACACAAATTTCTATTTCTTGTAAAGCACTTGGGATCTTTGGGTTTTAGCATGTTAGTGGTAGGACTTTGGCATGTTAAAACTATGTTGTGACTGGACCAATAGATAGCTGAATAATCAAATTATAAACCTAAGTAGAGCTATTTGCTTCCATTCTGCAATGTGCAATTCTTTCTGACTCAGAATGCTCTACCAAACTGATAGCACAACCTAGCATTGAGCTCTATAGCTCTTATTAATCCTGACAAAGTGCAGAGGTTTATTCACTGCAGGAGGCTCCACCACCACCTGAGGATATACCTCCATAGCACTGCAGTGTGTAGGGCTAACACACCCAGAATGCTGCTCTACCAATTGCTAGGAGGCCCTACAGTCAGACCTTTTCCTTCTGAGAGCACGGTACTGCTCTGAAAACAACACAGCACGGACACTGCATGCTTGTTTTAAATTAAATGGTGTGTACTGGGAGCAGAGTAGCTGAACAATGGGCTGGAGCACTCCCCTCATGCTGAGTTCCTTGTCTACAGTATGAATGTATTTTAAAAGTGATTCAAAGAGTTTTCTTACTTCCATTAGAGGTCTGAAATCCCACCTCCCCTTTCAACCAGTCAATACTGCAAACAGGTACTAGCTCTTTCTCTAAGATCTTTATTTACCCAGTTAGTATTTCTTTCACTCCTACCTCATTGTCATGGTCCCAGGCACCAAATGGTCCCTGGCGTCAGGCAGAACTAGTACCAAGCCATTCAGAAAGAGGACCCTCATGCCCTTTAGGCCATTAACTGCTATCTGTTGAAGAAATACTTCCATTTACATATTTTTACTGTGTTTTATAGAACGTTCATCCTCACTGCTGATATCTCCCCTGCAGAAAAAAGTATTTAGCACATTTAACTCAGGTGAGCAAGAATGAAATGTAATACTAAACTTTGGCAAATGCCTATGTATAAAATTACTGAGTCACTTCATTCAAAATGCAGTTGGAATTAACACCGCCACAATAAAAAGGAGCTCTTTTTAATGCTTCACATCAAAAATATAGTGAAGCCTGTTCCATGTTTTTAAATTAGGAATCAGACACTTAAACACACATTTTGAAGCAGGGCTCAGCACAACGCAGTCTTTTGTGTGTGTCTTTTTTTATTTTTCTGCAATGCAAAAGAAGACAAGCAGAGAAACTTTTTGAAGAGACTCACAGCAAAACTACGAAGGCAAAACCCAATCATTAAAGAGAAGCCTATGTCTGCAGCTCTGTTTGGTGCCACTGGATTCAGCAAACAAGGCTTATCTGATGGATCATGTGTAATATAATGGATGCCCAATTCAGAGTGCTTTTGTTGTTGCTGTAAGTTAGTCACTAACAAGTTCTTCCCCCTGCAAAAACCTTCCACTCAGCTTCAAATGAATATTGCAAACTACTGTAATTCTGTGGTGTTGTTAAGTCCTTTTTTCTCCCACAATAGCCTGTCCTGGACCTTAAAGTGCATATGCCAATTTGGTTCAAGTTTTATAATCTGGAATGTTCCACAGTGCGTCTTCAAAAACAGTTACAGTTTAATTGTGCCTTCCCTTGGTAATGGTAAGTCTGAAAAAAATTATTTATGTTGTATGCAGCAATATCTTACCTATCTCATTCTGGATTCTGGAATATACTCCAGGCCAATCTCTACCTACCTGAACCTCCTAGGACGGTTAATGGGAGGTTTTGACACATAGTAAAACATAGCTGGCCTAAGAATCAGTGAAAAGAAACCATGGAATGTTTTTGCAAGGACTCCGTGGGACCCAGTACGTTCATTCTGAAGCTCAAAATGCCTATTTTAGATCTTAAATGTTGCTTCAAATATACATGGGTGAAAGCTGTAATCAAGGGAAAATGCAGCACCAATAATAGCACATTATTAAAAGTCAGCAATCCTCAATTGTCAGTACTGTAACAACTGAGTATCTTATTACTTCTACCTTCTCCTCCCATACACTGAATTTCCTCCATAATGACAAAGTGCATGTACTAATCATAGACTCTGAATGCTAAATTAAGCAGAAAAAAAAAGATATAAATTAGGTTGGTACATCTTGAGGGCATCAGTAGAAAACACCGATTTCAAATAATTTTGATTAGAAAATTTTACTTCACAATCCTTTTCCAGATCATAGATATTTATAATTAAAAAGAATATGGAATTAATGTAATGTTAGCTGTTTTGCCATCAGCATCACAGAGAAAGAAGAAACAATAAAATATGATGCAGAATTCACTCTTCCAATGATTGTCATTGAACTATTACATTAGTAAACATTCACAGTATGAAGTCTCTTTCAATATATCTCCAGCATATAAAGTAGTGCAAAAAAGCATTCCAGTCATTTTGCCTTTGCAGTCAGACCAGGTTTAACGATTCTCTTACTCCATTTCTTTCATTATTAGACAAGAAATGCTGCAATGCCTCCAAAGAGAGTTATAAAAATAAACAATTTCTGGAGGGTCAACAGCCTTTTCAAAGTAAATTTCCAGTTAAAAACAAGCATTATAGATTTCAAGGAAAAAAAATTTAGATCTATCTTCTGTAGAATATCTTTTTACAATAAATTTACCATTTGAAAAACAATGACTATGGTATCCAATGACTTATGGTAGTTCCCATTAAAGCACTGATAAATAGATAAATGACTACCAAACTTGATTGTGTCTTACATAGTAAATACTTCTGAATGCCAACTTTTACCACAGAGCTGTTATTAGTGATGTCGACAGTTCATGCACCCACTTTAAAATTTACTTGGTTTTAAGAAATTTTTCAGCCTCATGTGCAAAACACTTGCATTCTAATAAAAATATAAAGTCTGAAAATGTATCAGATCTAGCAATCCTTTCCTCAAGTTGTACCACTTACTTGATATGTAATATGTTTAGCAATGTTTTTTATTTGTATTTAACCATTAAATGGCATACTACTGTATGCTGCAGACTCCTGTTTGCATATTTCATTATTTTCACACTCTTTAATGCATAAATATATTTGGAAACGCTCAATATTACACATCAGTTTCCACAGAATTTGAATTTACACAGTTTTTCTTCTCTGACTCACTGCTATTCCCCGTGTCCTGACTTTTAGTCGCCTTTACACAAAGAGATTCTTTAACTCCTTCTTCCATCTCCAAATACTCTGATTTATCCTCTGTGGATGAAGATGATGAGCTTCTAAATTTCTTCAGTAAATTTGTGGGGAGGTAAGGGCAACTGACTGCATTTTGCATCATCTGCGTGTGTTCTTCATTCTCAGTTTCTCTATGGTAGAAATAGTTAAAATTGGAAACAATCACTGGCACTGGTAAAGCAATGGTTAACACTCCTGCAATGGCACACAAGGACCCGACTATTTTCCCACCCACAGTTATGGGTTTCATGTCCCCATAACCAACAGTAGTCATGGTCACTACAGCCCACCAAAAGGCATCTGGGATGCTTTGAAAATGGGTGGCAGGCTCATCAGCTTCTGCGAAGTAAACAGCACTGGAAAACAAAATGACTCCAATAAAAAGAAAAAAGATGAGGAGGCCAAGTTCCCTCATGCTGGCCCTGAGCGTGTGACCCAGGATCTGCAAACCCTTGGAGTGCCTGGAGAGCTTGAAGATGCGAAACACCCTGACTAGACGGATGATCCTCAGGATGGCAAAAGACATGGCCTGCTGACTGCCCTGCTCCTGTGCCAGGTCCGTGCCCAGGGTGATGAAGTAAGGCAAGATGGACACAATGTCTATGATGTTCATGACGTTCTTGAAGAAGTGTGCTTTGCTTGGACATGCAAAGCAGCGCACTGTAAACTCAAAGGAGAACCAAATGATGCACACGGTCTCTACAATGAAAAAAGGGTCATTGAAGATGGTGTGTTCCCCAGCATCCAGGCGAAGAGACTCATTGGAAAGCCCCTTCCCTAAGCTCAGCGACATGACGAATTCTTTGTCATCTCTGAACTCTGGTAAAGTCTCCAGACAAAAGATGACGATGGAGATCAAGATGACCAAGACAGAGACAATGGCAATGCCTCTGGCTGGACTGGAGCTTTCCGGGTACTCAAACAGCAGCCAAACCTGCCTCTTAAATTCATTCTCCGGCAAAACCTTTTCCTCTTCCTCTTTGACAAAACCTTCATCCTCCCTGAACTTTAGCATGGCCTCCTCCCCAAGTTGGTAGAACTTCACCTCCTCAGAGAAGATGTCAAAGGGTACATTGACCGGCCTCTTCAGCCGACCACCGCTCTGGTAGTAGTACAGGATGGCATCAAAGCTGGGTCGGTTCCTGTCAAAGAAGTACTCATTCCTGAGAGGATCAAAGTATCTCCCCCGCTTGGCTGGATCCCCCAGCAGTGTCTCTGGGAACTGAGCTAATGTCTTTAGTTGGGTCTCAAACCGCAGTCCCGACACGTTGATCACCACACGCTCACAGCACTCGTACTCACTGTAGCGGACAGAGCTGTAACCCCCAGGGCCTCCACCATCCTCGGGTGGCTGGTCTGAGTATGAAAACTCATCCTCCCCATAGTCATCACTGTAGTAGAGCTTTCCTTCTTCCTCATCGTCTTCATCCTCATCTTCATCCTCCTCTTCCTCCTCACTCAAGTCCTTCAGTATTCTCTCCTCAGAACCACTGAGCAGCAGCAGCTCAGAACAGGGGAAGGAGGCCCCACACTCCCTACCTCCCAAGTGATGGCTCCTCTTTTTCCCTTTCTTCCTTCTCTTACCACTCTGGCGGTGAGGCAGGCTGCTGCGTGACACACTCCCACCGTGCGAGGAGGATGCCCCGCGACTCTGCTCCTGATGGTAGTGGTGGTAGGGTCCCCCTCCGCCTGCTGCCCCAGCTTCCACTGCAGCAGTGGCCGCGGCTACGGCCGCGGCCGCGGCAGCCCTGGACTGTGCCAGCCGCTCTCGCTCCCGGGCCCGCGCCTGGGCCGCGTATCCATAGGGCATGTGGGTGTTGCACCCGGAGCTGTCTGCACTCACCATCGCAACCTCCATTTTGCAACTGCTTTTTTTGTTTGTTTAATTGCTTACTGTAACAAGGTTTTGTTTTATGTACAGGGTCACCTTAACTTTCACTGGAAAGTTCAAACCCATTTGCATTTGGAGGACAGTCCCCTGGGCACTGAGTATGGCAGCATGGTTGTAACACTGAATCTATATCTGGGAAAACCACAGATCCACATTTTCTTGTTCTCCAGAATGTTTGACACAAACTACTGTTTTGCTAATGAGAAAAGATGAAACTCTCAAATTGAACCAGAGAACAGCTGAGACCTTGTTCTTCCATCCACCAAGACCCTTTATTTTCATTTATCTCCTACAGCAATCACAGCTGTATCTGATCAGAATCAACTGCCTCGTAGGCTACAAAGGCTGCATTCCTCAGGAAAAAAATATGCAAACCAAAGGGTACCTGTTCTCCACAGATGGTTTTAGCTCATCATTGAAACCAAATGCAAATAGTCTCTTTCCTCATAATTTGTTCCTGGTAAAGCTTTGGCCTAGCAGATTTACTGTTTAATATCATTACTTGGAGAGTTGAAGTTAATTCCAGCCATCACTTCATTTACACAGTGAGGAGGTCTTTGCAAATCCTTTCTTCAGCCTGTCAACAATGTCTCAAACCTGGGAGCAGCACCCAGGGCATCAGCAGCAGTGGTAAGAGGAGGAGGAGGAGGTGGAGGAGGAGGAGGAGATGAAGACTGAGAAACTGGCTCTGAGGTCCCCATAGGATGGGTCACCTTTTGGTTATGGTCATGCAGAAGAAGCACTTAACCTGAAGCACATGCACAAACACACAAAAATAAACAAAACAAAAAGGGAAAAGATTGGATTGTTTTCCTAAAAGGTCATACCGATCAAATGAAACTGTGTCATCTATTACCATGGCATTCAAATCTTCTCCTGCCCACACTATTCACACTTCTACATTACACACACACCCACATCACATGCACAGAGATTTTGAACGACTCTGTGGGTAAGGATGTGGGTGGGTATGTCACATATATATACAGACAGATACAAAATCCCCACCCATATAAGCACTTGCATCCATACACAAACATATGCATGCTTCTGAAACACCAACACATATAAACACTAATAAAAATACTGCAACACACAATGCATTCAGGTCTTTGAGCACATACGTAAGAGATACGCCTACATATATCCATATGAAGCATTAAAGAATAAATGTAAAAAAAATTCTCTCTACACAAAGAGCCTTTGTTTTATTTGCAGAAACACATCAGATGCGGGAATGTTACATTTCAATCTACAGCAGAATTGTGTTTCGATCACAGTGAACATCTCACTGGATTTAATTTGGAAACAGGCACGTACAATGCCCAGCCAAGTGAAAATACCATGATATGTTAAGAAAACAACTGCAGGTGTACTGAAGCAACATCTACATGCAAGCGCACACACAAAAACACACAGCCCCTCACACCCCTCTTTGAAACAGAAGCCTTATTTAGAGTCACATCTATTAATCACGAGAGAAGGTGAACACGAACTATTAGATGACGCTATTTTAAAAATCGTACCTACGCGTCATGCAGAAGAAGATCCTAAAAACGGTGTTATACTTACTGATCCCAAGCAGAGAAATAGCAGCGCTGTTCCCGCTACTGAAAGGACCGGGTGACAGCAGTCCTGAGGGGGCTGTGCCGGCTGATCCACAGTCGCAGGTAGCGGTGGTCAGAGCGCACCACAGGTTGGCGAATTATTTCTGCCCCTTCTCGCCAGGTGCCGGGATAGCCGCGGGAGCAAGCCGGGGAGGGGGCCGGGGCTGGTGGCACTCGGCACCGCCACAGCCGCTCCCGCTTCGCCTCGGCATTGGCGACAAGGCAACAGGCGAGGGTCTCGTCCCCAGAGGGAAAATCGAAGGCAGTGTGCGTGTGCTTGTTGTGTGTGAGGCGGAATAAAGGGGCAGGCGCGATCACCAGTCTCTCCAAGTGCGGCTCTCGCAGCAGATCTGCAAATCAGCGCTGGGTAATCCGTGCGCGGAGCCGGGCTCCAGAGGCGGCAGGACGAGGTGTCTCCGTGCGGCGCCTGCCCCCGACAAGTCCAGGGCTCAGCCAGCTCCCGCCCGCTCCATCCACTTGTTGTGCGGCTCGAGGGGACGCGGCCGAGGAGCCGCTGGCCGGAGCGCGGACCGCGGGCGGGCGCTGTTGGCGGCCGAGGGTGCCGGGAGCCGGGAGCTGGGAGCCNTAATTATTGGGATCAGTATTCCCGCGCTGTGTGACGCCCGGGCTAGCGGACAAAACTGTCAGCCCGCAGCGATGCTTTGCTCCCTTTGCTCCCGTGGGAGTGTCCTTAAGGAAGCGAATCGCTTTGTTGAGGTCGCTCGGAGAATTCCAAACCCAAGCCCGGCTCAAATCTCCCAAATAAGGAGAAGAGCTGCCCTCACCTCCCCGCCGCTGCCTCGCTCGGCCCCCGAACAGTACAGGCAAACGTTCCCTCTGCTCCTGCCCGGCACGCCCAGGCTCCTGCAGCCATCTCGCCAATGAAGCCCAGTTCACTTTCACTCCTAATTCTGTACCTAAACAGAAAGTAGGTCCTAGTTCATGACTAGAGGGTACCGTTGTGTATTTGGCAGAGTTAACACCTCAAATTGCCGCAACAAATTTCCTGCCGCAACATAAGCAGGTTATATACTGCCTATTCCTTTTGCACCTAGAAAATTGAAGCCATGGCGCATTCCACTCTCTGTAAGGGATTGCCATGAAAATGCAGCTTGGCCGTATTTGACACTACACCTCCAAGTCTACCATCTCAGTACAAACTGTAGGCTCTCCTACTTCCCCTCATGGAGAAAGAAAAGACTGAATCGAGAAGAAATCAAAGGTAGCGCTCACACCAGACATTTTGCCTGAAGGTGTTGGCAGCTGCATTCAACATGCACAGCAAGTGGGTTGGCCATTTGTTTCATTGCCTAGGTTCTCCTCCACAGAGAAACCAAGAGAGCCTGTTGACTATTTCCCTTTAGATCCCCAGCAGCACAACCCATGTTATCCATGTACTTCTCTGTCTCTGCTGCCTACATCAGTTACTGCCCATATCCTTAATCCCACTCATGTCAGTAGATGACCTATGACTACATAGGGGAGCATAGAGGATCAGCCAAATAAACATACTGAATGTCAGGCATCAAGTCTTGCCAACAGTACTGCGAAACATATAAATGGCACTTAGAGCTAACATT
Source organism: Oxylabes madagascariensis (assembly GCA_013400675.1). Lineage (NCBI taxonomy): Eukaryota > Metazoa > Chordata > Aves > Passeriformes > Timaliidae > Oxylabes > Oxylabes madagascariensis. The sequence continues at coordinate 28,969 of VYZR01069887.1, forward strand.
TTTTTCAAAAATCACAATACTTCAAGTTCCGTAGTCAATATAAAGTGAAAAACATAGATAAATCACTAATGTCATCCCAAACGCCATTAAAATGCCATGTTTTTTGTCAGCACAAAAGCAGTCCAAAATTTGGGTTGCTCTTGGATGCAGTTAAAACATTCTATAAATTTATTTCCAATACCAAAACCCAGATTCTTCTGTAACCTGGCACAGGAGCATACCAAAGTCATGGATCAAACCCCTACCATCACTTAAGCACAAAGACATGTATGAAGCCATATAAATACCAGAGTTATCATAGGTAAACTTATTGAATCATTAGGAGCACCTAGACTTACTCCTACATCAGTGAAGTTTAATTCTACGGGCATTTTCCAAGGTTCAGCCACTTCATTCTCTAACAAGTCTTGTGTTGCTTTTTACCAGTAGGATTTGAACACTCTTTTATTTCTTTTTTAAGATGTTTCAAAGACTTGGGGCACAAGATAGTGGCTTATTTAGCTTTTACTTCTTTCTTTAAGTTCTTTCTTCTAAAGTTAGCTTTACTTTCAAAATTTCAGACACGTTGTCTTGTCATTATCTCATGACAGTTAAAATGAAAAATTCAGTGGACATCTGAGTAAAAAGAAGTAGGAACAGACAAATCACTTTGGTATTCCTTTTTGAGCACTGTCATTCTTTTTGTTTTTAATAGCTAAAGCATGTTCTTTAGCAAAGATAAATCTGCTGCGGTGTATGATTCTATGCACATATAATACATACATACATAGCTGACAATGGGAGAAGCAGAATAGCTTCTTTGTGCCTTTTTAAATCCATTCTAATGTAATAGGGATCACATAACTCCATGCAATTCAATCTAGCTCCATTTTTTTTTTTTTAATCTTGATCCAATTTTTAACTGATTTAAAAGCAAAAAATAAGCTTTAGGTATTTGCAGATGAATACTGTGACTCATTTCACTCATCTTTGTAGTTTCATAGTATTCAAAGAGCAATTTTTATTTAAGAGCTATTACATTTCCTCTGTTCCTTCACATTGATAAGGGATAATATTATTGGTAGAACAAAGAGAATACCTACACGTCACTATCTTTGATATTAATGTAATGTATCGTCATAAAGGATCTCTAAGGAATGCTGTTCTACAGTGATGTAGGTGAGAAATATGCATTACTGCTTAGCTATGTGCCAGAAAAAATGCACAACAGTTTAATACATTTTCATGCAAAATAAACATGAGATTTACAGAGCTTCATTTATGTTTCTATGCCCAATATTAATTTATGCTTTCCCCCAGCTGCTGCAATTTACACTGGCAGGGTCTGGCCTCAGTCCAGCACACACCTTCCTGCTGTAATCTGTGCAGCAAGTAAGACTGAATTGCATCTCAGTATTTACTGCATTTCTAGACCATGAGTTATTCTACTTCCCTTTAACCTTCTCTTTTTGCTCTTCTGTTCTTTCCTATGCTTGCTTCACTGTTATTTCTATTAACCTCTCAAGGCAACATATCCAACGTCCTATAAGATCAGGGGCTCCTTTCAAATCAAGCAAAATGTTGCAGCAGCGGGAACTCAGAATGATCAAGTGAAAAGACTGTGGTCACTACGACATTTCAGATGCGCTGAAACATGATTCAGAACTTTCATTTCCCCCTCTTCTCAGTTGTTTACAGTGCTAGAGACCCCTAGGTACCAAAGTAGCAATGAATTCTTGCCTCCACAAATAAGTTTTCGTTCCCAGCGGTTGTATCACTTCAGGAAGTTCATATTTTATTCATATTTTACTAACTGGGCTCTGAAAGACTCCCCTGTCAAAGAATCTGGCTCAAGTACTCTTCTTTTGAATATGATTGGCAGTATTTAATGAGACACTTAGCAGACTAAAATGCAGCCTTATCCTCAGTCAGTTCTTCTACACAACCTGTATGAATAGCACATCTGTTCATTACTTGTGCTTCAACAGGATAATCCAAGGAAGTTGATGCTCCGGAGAACAGCAACCCTTTCATATTTTCTCGGGAAAGTTTGCAAAGCCATGGCCATTTACCATTGAGTTTAGGATGAATCGCAGTAAAAACTGATGGTATTTTTACTCGGAGAATGATTTCTTGTACCAGAGTATGGATTTACTCAGAAAACAGGATAAAAATACCACATATGTTCTATTTTTGGACTTGTATATTTCGCCATTCATTCTGAGCAGACAGAGACTCATATCAAGTCTATTCTGAAAAATGACAATAGAGAAAAAAAAATAATAAGGGTAGTCTGGCGAGAAACCTTCTAAATGAGGAACCAGATTTCCAACATACCCATAGCCACATCAATCATAATGCTGACATCATTTTTCTATTCAGTATAACAAGGGTTATTTATCACCTTTTTTTTTCTCTCTCTCTCCTAATAATTTGGTTTTAGTTGAAATGGAAGAACCTGGATCACGCATTGCGCATTCTTACAGATATGCCAAGTAATAGTGAGAAGGGTGGATCTGCAGTCTGGAAACTGTTATTTTAATTAAATCATGAAGGAGATGAATTAGTTTCACAGAATTACTTAAATTACCATGTCATTGGATTTGCTCTATTTCCGCATTTAAAAATAAATATATTATTCTGAATACGCAATTTTCCAACCAGGCTGACAGAAAACATAATGATTATAAAACCTGAAAATATCAGATGCTAAATCCCTGTTTTGCATATATTTTTGTCCAGATCAAAAAACATTATGAGGGTGTAGTAGACTTATTTCTCCCTGGGATTTTATAAGGAATATTCTGGAGAAAAATCAGGTAGTAGGCTAGTAATTAATGTAAATTTGCATTATTAAGTTAACTATAACTTGAGGAACAACTGGAAAGAAACATCTGTAAGACAAGAGCTCAAAACTATTCCTCTTAAAATATATAATAGTTGTTAGCTGGAAGTTCAGGTACCTCATGCTCCAGGGATATGCAGTAGCAAGCTGTTATGTGAAGAAGGGAAATTTAGATGTTAAGTATGGCATCAAACATAACTCACATGTATTTTTTTAGGTAAAAAAGGATATTTCTATGAACTTCTAGAAGATAGATAATGGTAAATTTCTAGTAAATATGTTTTTATGATTCCTGTCTAAGAAATGGGTACGAATGGAAGACATGGATGAGAGAACTGTAGAATCAGACTAATAGTAGGGATCCACCACTGCTGTTGTTGCACTCCAAATCATATTAGAAGGCTCTACTTACATGGATTGTTACACATAAATTAGATGATAAACATAAATTTACTGGACGAGAACATTTGCTACTAATGATTTGGGCCTGTAACTGCAGTAGGTATATGTTTCACAGGTGTCTTGGTTCATAATTTGATGGTAATCGTATGTAGCTTCCAGATGAACCTCTGGATCAAAAGCAGCATAGTCTGCTCTAGCATCATTTTGTCACCCTGCTGACAAATACAAAACAGCCAGGAGAGACACCAGATGGGACTGGTGAAGAGGGAAGCAGCCACCAGACCTCATAACGTTCCCATTAAGTACATCAACAGAGGAAGGACCACAGGCATTTCCTTTTGATGTTTAAAGGTGTATGTGAGGTGATGCTTTCATGCCACCATTGCACTAAAGGATCATTCTTCTCCTGCTATAATAAGGATGCAGAAAATTGCTCCACGTTTTAAGAGGAAACTCATTCTGCTAGATCTGAGTTAATTAGACGCAGCAGAACTATGTCAGAGTATTCAGATAATGAGGCAAAAATTTGATTCCACTTTTTTCCAAAACGTGCAAACATAAATTCTGGAGGAATGTGTGTGAATTTTTAACCAGTCTTGATAGCCTTGCATATCTGAGAAAATATAAGAAATTTTTAATAAGGAGGACTACGTTGACAAAAACAAGAATCTATTCAATCCTATTCCTAATGGCTTCAAAATGAGATTCACATGGGAGCTGGATGTCTGGAAGTTTTAAGTGCCATGTGTATTGATCCAGCCAAACAGTTCTCAAACAAATTATACTTTCTTCTAGTTTATTAAACCTCTTTATTTTAGAGATATTGTTGTATGATGTCAGGGGTGTATTAAGCATAGAGTTAACACAGAAAAAAATGTTCTCACCTTGAATAAACACATAGAATTAACCAACTTTAGGAGGGTGCAAAACTTACTACTATATAAAATTGGATAAAAAATGAATTATTAAGATTGTTGAATGAAATAAATATTCTTGTGGCCAATTTTGAACTAGCAAACAGTATAGAAAGAATCCTATAATAGCCTTTATTTTGGTGCGAAGTAAACAAATAGTTATGGTTCTTTTCAGTGTGACATTTACTGAGGAAAACCTTTCCAGAATGGAAGTGCCCTTTCTAGAGTATTGTGATTGGTCTGGGGTCCAGGGACTCCAGGGTCTAGCTAGGAAACAAGAAGTTAAAATAGGTAGCACAAAGGCAATATGAAATTTGTTTTAATACTGATGCATAAATGGAGTTACTAAAAATACTTTTAAAATTACCCTTTTGAAGAAGACCTGCACTTCAGAACATTGAGGATCATTTAGAGTAATGCTTGGGAGGGCCAAGGTGCAGTTAACACAAGAAAATAATTAGTTCTGAATGTTGAATGAAGCATTCAGCTTTTTCTCCAGAGGGAAGAGGAAAGAGTGCTCTGGAAATCACATGCTGCCTTCTCTCACATTCACACAGAGCTGCCACAAGTAGGGGAGGGGAGGATTTTCAGCCAGAACCACCCTTTGTCTGTCTGTGCACCAGGCAGATAAAGCTGTGAGATATTTGTTGTCATAGCCTCATTAGGCTATGATATCAAATCACATATCCCACCAGAGACTGCCCAAAAGTCATCCAGATAAATAATTTGCATATGCAGATCAGAAATAATCTGTAAAGAGATGATATTCTTTTGTACACTGGTGACGGTAACTCCTGAAAAACCCCTAGTTAATATTAGCTCAGTTCTATCCTATTCCTATCCTAGGTCAGTGAAACCTCCATATCAACCTCTAAATTTAGAGAAATCTTGTGGTTCTCAGCTGCAGTATACTACAGCAAATTTCCTCACATCTATCAGTTTGGGAACTCTTACTGTGTTATTATGTGTCTCTAGGCATTGCTTAACTATTGTTGAACACAAACAGGGACAGTTTTCATATAGGGATCAAAAGCCAAATCATTTGTAGTTTATGAATACAATTATCATTTTTGTGAGATACTGAGAACTGAATTAAACTTAGCTACTTTAAAAATTGGGCATTATACCTGTGTCAAAACCCTGTGTCAGAAATTAGAATTTGGAAATTACAACCCAAGAGTTAATCTTGGAATGGAAGCCCCAGGTTGAAAGTCTTACTGAAGTGTGTTGTTAAACTCAGAGAGTTAAGTGGACCTAATAGACCAGGTGCTTCAGATCTTTCAGGTTAACATGGATTAATTCCGTTCCTCTATTGAGTCAAAAGCTTCAATGAATTGTTCAAGACTAGGCCTGTGTAGCTAATTAGCTGGAACTGGAACCGTCAGTAGCCAACAGATAGCTTGCTCTGTGTTTAGGAATGGCTCATCACATTCCCCATGTGGATCTCTATAAAAGGCACATAAAACAATTAGCCATCCAACTCCCACCTAAATCAAATAGGAAAAGAGTTGAAATGAAATTTCATTTTTGTCAATATACTTCTCTATACCCATTAACTAAAAGAGCCTAATGCCAAAGAATTTGGTGAGGTTTCTGGTGTGCTCAAGAAGAGCACTAAATCCCTCTGTGCTGGGCTCTTAGATCCCATTACCCAACTCCCAGCACTAAATAATGTTCTCCTTATGAACACAGAGCTTCACATAGGGGATTATTGAAGTGTCAGTTGTGAAAGCCTCCTCTGCACTGACTGTGAGCTGAACATTCACCCCACGTCTCTGCACCACCATCTCAACACACCCTGAAATGGATTAATCAGTGAATATTGCACATAGCCACCACACTGACAACACAGCACTTTCTATCCACAAGTAGAAATAATAACTTAACAGTGAAACCGTTCCCCAGACAGCAACAAAACCCCATCACGCTCACAGACTGTTGTATCATGCTGCGGTCCTTCTAATCTGTTGAACATCCACCTTTAGGTAAAATAATTTTAGGTCATTATAGTTATAAAATAAATAAATAAATACTAGCTACAGGAATAGACCCTCTTCTGATTGAAATGACCTTTACAAGGCAAACTCATGTTCAGGAATGTGCATTGGGGGCTTTAATAAGGCAAAAGCCAAGACAAATAATGTATAAAAATCCAGTACATCTTTTTTACCTGGACATGCTTTTCATCCTTTCTGCCATGTGCACTTCAGGAAGTCAGCTTCAGATATTCTTGGGGAAATTTTAAAAAGTAATATCCTTCATTTTTTTTCCTTTCCTGAAGGAAAATAAGGTATGTTAATTTTTTCCAGACACTTACCCTAACCCAGAGAAGGAAAATTTGAGTGAGTGTAGTGCTGATGAGGGTGCTCGAGAGACCAAGGTTCTCTCTTTAGCCATAGTCAAACAATGTAAAAAGCACTGCGTTATATTTCTGGGCACTTTTATGTCTCTGTAGGTGAGACATGTAAGTGTCTCTGTATGTCACCTGTTAGGTGAGAAGGTTCTGCAATTATTTCCTGTATCCTCGGGTGAACAACAACGTGCTTGCACAACTCCCTTAGCACTTCAGTGAGAGAACTGCATTCACAAATGCTGCCATTGCTGATAGTACTGAAACTAAGTAAAGAAAATTAAGCTACTTTATTTATAAGCTGATTTTCTTCTGGATCATTAACATTGAGAGCTCAAAATCCACCCAGATTCACCCGCTTCAATAANCAACGTGCTTGCACAACTCCCTTAGCACTTCAGTGAGAGAACTGCATTCACAAATGCTGCCATTGCTGATAGTACTGAAACTAAGTAAAGAAAATTAAGCTACTTTATTTATAAGCTGATTTTCTTCTGGATCATTAACATTGAGAGCTCAAAATCCACCCAGATTCACCCGCTTCAATAAGTTCAAGCTCCATTTTAAGCAAAATTTCTTTACCAGATTAAGAAGGACCCAAGTGAATCTCTCTAAAACAAAGCTCAGCTTGGTCTTCGGGGCCTCTTCATGATTACAGTGTGAACATACATATATTCATTCTTTATCAATACAAACAATTATTAATTTGGTTTATTAATTTAACACCACCAAGAATTTTCCAATGGAAGGTGTTGAAGGTGGCCTGCAATGTTTGTTCTGACAAACTGGATGGTTTACATTAAACAATGCTGGATCAGCTAAAGCATCTGAACAATGTAGATGTGTGTGCATTCTCAGTTATCTTAGAGTTTCCTTTGTGCATCCACAAGGTTATTAAATGACAGAAAATGAGATCTGAATCATCTATGGAAGAAAGAAGGTAAGCCAGAAAAATAAATCCATTCTTAAATAATCCTTACTTTCTTTAACACATATGTAAAGAAGTGAAAAAGGATTCAAACTGTGATTTAAAACCAAAACAATACAAAATCTTTCTGTGGAACATAAATTCCTAATTTACACATTTCTTTGTTGGCAGTGTGGCGAAGGGAAAGACAAGACTTAACTGAAATATCAATCTAAAGATAGCTAAAGTAGCCCAGTATATACCTAGAATAATAAAGGTAGGAATTACCATTTTAATGATGGGAAGGTGAATTAATCCTGACAAAAGCTTTCTCTGAATATAGGCAAAACAAATTTCCTGTTTTATCCACAAATAAAAAACTTTTTGCATTGCTTATTTATGTCAGATTCCATTACCTACCTTTAGGATCTTCTTTAGGAAGAGAGGTAAATGAGCAACTACCAGCTTTGTGGGGTTATTTTTAAAGTCTTGGTTCTACAGAGTAGGAGTTCTAAACGTATGTTATTTTATATTTGAGAAAATGTCTGACAGATCAGAAGGTTTTATGCAGTTCTAGAATTTTCTTTTTATTAACAACGCACCCTGTCAAAGTAGTGTAAAAAATTCTGGTACAAGAATGTCCATTATCAAGGGAACTCATAATTGGCTTTCATATCAGCTTTCCTTCTTAAAATAGCCAAATGAACAAGGCAGATAATTGCAAAGTTCACAGAGTAGTGATTATATTCTGACTATAGCAATCAAGATGCCAACAGACTAAAGACCTATTACACACACAAAAGGCTGAATTTTTGTTTACAGGGGACAAGAAAACCAACCTTTAAAAGATATTCATGCCACCCCTTAATTCTACTCATTCTACTGAGATTTACACATTTTGTTTGTGGCATTTCAGCACTTTCCACCCTCTGGTTCAACAAGGTAAACAAAATGTGACTTGCTGAAAGCAAGTGATTACTTATGTTGCCTTTTGTGGACCACTTTTTTGTACTCCAACACAACCTGGCGCTCCTTGCTGACCTGTGCTATAACTAACTCTTAATGTATCTTAGTATCTTTCTTTTGTTCTCTCTCACACAATGGGAATTTGATGTAACCAACATCATTCCCACCATGCTTTTCCATAGTTGTGTTATTTGCGCAAGTGTAGCCCAAACAGCAAATTCCACTGTGCCACAATGCACAAAATGGCATTTGGTGAGATTTTGTTCCAGTAGGATTGTTTCTTCCAGTCTTGTATTCAACCAAAGTTCTGCCCCTGATTTCACCTTGCTATTTTTTGATGATGATGATAAAAATGTTGATCTTTTTAAAAAATCAGTGCTTTGAAAATTTGTAACGATGACATGGCAGTGATATCTACTTTATATTTTATATTTAGCATCAAAATATGTCATCAGTCAGCTGCAATTTTCTGTCTTCTGCAGCTTTTGCTAAGAAACTAACATTTATTAAATCTTGCCATTGTAATTAAGCTATGAACTTTGTCACTTCTTTTGAAAGGGCCATTGTCTGATTTTCAGCAGTTTCCCTCATTTTCAAGGTATTTCTCTTTGGATCTTTAGTGCCTTCCTTCCTGTGCTTTTCTGGGACAGCATAAAGAAACAAAAATATGAAAAATGTAATATATCATACCAAATATATCACACCAAAAAAATCAGTAGAAGACACAAAATAATTCTCAGTATTTATGTTACCAGGAGCTCTGAACAGCTCTCAGGTGTAATTCTCTGACTATTCTGGCAGAAGTGAGAAGTGCTTCCCAGGCTGGTGTCTACTCATTAAAAAGTCCATAGAAATAAGTTCTTTATGGTAAATTTTATGGTAAAACAATGCCAAACACAGCCCAAAGGGCAGGATATAAAAACAACGTCTTTGAAATGAGGTACTGAATGCAAACACAAGCGCTCTATTTTTCCAATGACTTGAATCAGAAAGTCCTGGGAAGAAATTCTTCCTTAATAGATGTGCTGAGATTTTCACCTTGCAAGAAGGGAAAGAGGCTCCTGTTTTGCATAATTATACAGTTATTTTAGTGAGAACATTTTTTTCTTTTCTAAAATGACCAGCACTTAACTATTCTGCCCACTGCCTAATTTTCATAATTGAACTCTCTTTTCATCTCTCTGGGAAAATGTAATTCCCTTAGGATATGAGTCGTGTAATGGTTGGACTCTTTCCACTCTTACCTGTCATCCTCAAATTCTTCCTCAGTTACAAGAAAGTTTTCCTTGCCTTAGGTCAGCCTCCCAATAAAACTGTTTCTAATGGTTAATCTTCATTCCATATCACCCATAACTAGAGTTCTACTGATGTTGTGTTTGATATGTGGGAAACACTGGAAATCTGAAGTTTGACCCCCATAGCCCCTTTGATTGCATTATTTCAGCAATGTGTTGACAAGTCATGACAAGCACAGGTAACACTTAACCTTTTTATTAAAACCAAAGATCCTATTACCCTCTTAGCAGTAAAATAGTCAAGCATGACACTCAAGCAAAGAGTAACACCAAATTAATTTTCATTTTTTTATAAATTCTTTATGGTTAACTTATGTGGAATAAGTCATAAGGAGCTGTTTCATGTATCTATTTTCATTCCAATGGCCCTCAATGAACAGTAACTGTGGTAGCCCC
>VYZR01069966.1:0-19388 GCA_013400675.1 Oxylabes madagascariensis
AAACAGACTTGTTTCAGACTCGGATAAGAGCAATTATTATTTTTATTGTGCAATTATGTTTAAAAAAAGACCCACTTGAACTTACACGCACAAATTAATCTTCTGCTTAATTTAGTCAACGTTCCATCTTATGTCTCTTGCTAATCCCCTGTACTTCAAATACCAGTGTAGCCTTAAGGTCAGTTCACAGGGCAACCAAATTAATCTGGGTTATTCAGCTCTAACCTCTCCAAAGGTGGAACATCCCAGGGCTTTTTATATTGGTGGGACATTCAGCAGGTTGACTAATTTATCCCAATTTGCACTGCACCTCTCTTCAGCAGGTGTTACTGAAGGTTAATCTCACATTTGTTTTTACAGTCACTGTTACAAGAACATTAAGCTGCAGCACAACGTAATCTTCTCACCACTTTCCACAGCTCTGATCCTCTGCTGCACCTCACAAACAGCAGTGACCTCAGTGCTCACTGTGCATTCACCTGCTAATCCCTGGCTCTGATTTATTCACTCCACCTTCAGGAACAGGCAGAATTAAAGGCCATTTCACACTGTCTTTGCACAAGTTCACAATTCAAGGTTACTACAGCACAGCAAGTGGCTGCAAATAGAGGCCACCCTCCCAAAGTGGACTGCAGGAAGCCTTTTTGCTGCTGCCTGGTAAAAGGGCCCCATACAGCAACATCCCACACAGCACAAGAGCAGAGCAGCCTCTGCTGAGTGCCCTGGAACAGCTGCTACAGAAAGGCACCTAAAAGCCATTTTCTGCTATAAAACCAAAGATATGGCAGCAGCATTTCAGAAATTAATCACACCACAGAAGGGACTGTGTGTGTTTAGAGGACAACACACCTGCTCCTATTTAGAAAGATCCCTGGGTATGCAATCTGGAGAAATAATAACTGAGACAAGCCTCAAGCTCTTAGCTGTGAAAAACACTTCCCCAGTAACACCTGATGATACAATAGATCACAAAGCATAAACCCACAAACTGAGAGAAAAGTCATGAAGCAGTAAAATGAGGATATGAAAGGATGAAATCATACCACGGGCAGAGGTAAGAGGAATAAAAATCAGATACACAAAGCATAAGAACTTAAAGCCATCCAAGAGCAAAGAATTACAAAGGAAGAAAAATAACAGAAAATAAATCCCAACACATTCTACAGGTAGACTACAGGAGAACGACACACAAACTCGGGACTTCTTAAAGGGCAGGTATTACAATCAAAGTGTAAACTCACAGACTCTGAGGAGATTTTCTTCAAAAGCTCAGGCCCTGGGGTTCCAACGAGTCTCAAAATGAGCTTCAACTGATCAATATCTAATGATGGACCATAAAGGAAAATGCTGGGAGAAATCAAAATGAAAAGCGCAACACATCACCCTATAAATGTTGAAAATTAATTCCTGCCAAGGCCTTGACTGAAAAGCTATTTTAGGCAAACCATATTCATTCCTCTTGTTTACAACTGAATAAAACTGAGCTCTCTCTGTATTAGACAGATTAAACATCTTGTCTACAGACACCTCACATGCATTGAATGGGGCACTGCATCCTGAACTACTTTGGAGCAGAAATCTTTTGCCCCACTGGCAAAGACTGAATTTCCATGCTCCCTTCACCCCCTCAGGCCCCACATCAAGCTGCTGTTAGCAGGATTAGGTTGCATTAGTAACAGCTGAAGTAAAGCAGAAGGCTGAAAAGGGTAGGCACTCATATTAAGGAGAAAGTCAAGGCTTTTTGTGAACACCTTCCAAGCTCATTCAGCCACTTCTAAAGCTTGGAAGGGAAGGAAATGTTTGGACCCTGCTGGTACCCTGCAGCATCACTTCACCATGGGCACACCCTGCCCATGGCCAGGGCAGCTGAGCTGCTGCAGCTGGCACAGGGTCCTGCCCTGGCACAGGGTCCTGCCCTGGCACCTCCTGGGGACCACCAGAGCAAGGGGATCAAAGCACCTGAACATCCCTTCTGCCCTCCAGATCTGCTGCAGCAGCAGGGAGAAACAACAGGGGCTCAGGTTTAACACATCTCTGTGGAAAGCTCTCAGGATGGAACACTGCAGATGGAAAGACGAATGTTTTACCAGGAACAGAGCTCCCCTCAGGCCACAGGACAGCCTGAGCTGTCCCCTTTAACAAGGCCTAGGTGACAGAACACACAATTGAGGGGGGAAAGTCCATCAAAGATGCTGTTTTATGTCTAACTCTCGAGACACTAAGGAGACACAAAGCATCCTTTTAAAAACCATCAATGCCTAATGTCTCTTCATCCCTGAATTATCCTCCACAGGGATTTCAGACTGTCTGTAATGTTCATATTTGCCTTTAAAATTATACCAAAGTAGTTACACTTTTTTTTTTGGACAATCTCGTTTTCTGGGATCAATGTCTTCCTCATGGTTGAAGATACAGCTGCAGCTCCTTCTTACAGTATCTTTTGAGTACTACAAGAACTTCGAAAACTGTCACCTGTTTAAAAAAACCCTAGAAAACAACTCAGAGTTCCTGCAATACTGGCAAACTCTGTATGAAGGAAATCACCAATGTTTTGCTAAAACCTTAATCTTGTGAAGTAAACTTTCGTCTAAAGTCTTATCTATCAAATTAATTAAGAGCCCTGGAATTAGCCCTTTGTCAGAACAGCTGAATTAATTTTTCACTTGTGAAGTTATTTGGCAAACAACTAGCTACTCAAAATCTAAGAGTAAACCCAGTATCTAGTTGGATTTAGCACAGCTGAATTGCTAACTCTTAAAATGAGATCAGAATATCCACTGCTGTAGGAGAATTAGCAAAGAGCACTCTAACCACAACTGGCTCATTTAAATTAGATTTTCTTCAGAGCTATTTAAAACAGTCCTTACTTCTTTCACTTATTCTTGTGCGAGCAGCAGTTGAAGTGCAAATTTTAGAGAGCTAACATGCCACAGCTCAGTTTAAATATTTAAGTAATTTAAAGACATTTAAAAGCCTGCGTACTGGTGTGCCAACAATATTGCTGCCCTGTTTGCTAGTGGAAGATACTTCTCAGATAAACAAGAAAAACCACAGAATATGGAACTGGCACTGCCAAAACCCAACCCTGCTTCTGGTTTTAGGCCTGCCATCTACAACCTGCTGAACTGCAGCATTCTTTAACTACAGGGCCCATCACATCCCAGAGAAATGAGCCATGAGCAATTAAAGACAGGAAAGAGATTTAGTAAATACAAAGCAGAAGAAAAACACCATTACACGTGCATGGAGAAGGAAAGCACAGCATGCAAACCCCAAGTGCTATCTTCAAGGTACTCCCAAGGACTGATGAGGGATTCCAAAATTCAGAAAATAACCTGCTAATTCTAAAATTCAGAAGATAACCACCAGCAGTAAATCTCACAAGATTGTAAGAGCTTATCCAGGCAAAGCAATGTTCCAAGTTGTTTTAGCTGCCACCACACGCAGGAATAAGGTGTATCAGAAGAATATGTAATTTCAGACTGGTTAGTTAATCATGGAAGTTTCATAATACTGAATAAAAATAGTAATAAAAACACTCTTCAGAGTTTAAGGGAACATAGTCAACTTAAAACATACAGAAAAACTAAACTAGTACAAGAAAAACCTGGATATTCTTATTTTTACTTTATATGATTTTGTGCAAGTCAAATATTCAAACAAAGTCAACTTTCCTACTTACTTGTATGAATCATTCACATTACAAGAGCTGTAAAATTTATTAAAAGTGTTTAACAGAAACTGATCTTGGCATCAGACAGATACAACAATACCAACAAGAAAGCCTCAGCTAAGCCTCCCATGCACAGAATATGTTGAGTTGGAAGGGACCCACAAGGATCAGAGTCCAATGCCTGAAGGACTCTGATTTTCATCACCTCATTTTTTGGTCTCTGACTTCTTTACCATAATATTGATCCCGTTCTCCACCTCCTGGTAGAGATTTTACCAGCAGTAGAAATCCATCTTTCATCCAAATGCTTCTACCCATAGATTACAATAGGAATAATTCAATTACCTTACATTCAGTTGTAAATTAGAACTATTTCAGCAATTCTGCAGAGCTAAGCCCAAATTAACCACAGGGTTTTTTCCTAAGAGAATCTTAATTCTTGCTTTTAGCCAATGACAGCTGTGTTAAGAATCTCTACGGATTCAGAAGTTTAAATTCAACATTCATTTATCCGAGGCATAATCATCACAGACAGCATTTAAGATTATCATTTCAGAGTCCAACTTTACTGCTTACCTGATTAAATGAACTTACAGCTTACCTGTACTGAACAACTGCATCCCTGGGCTGTACAAAGAAATATGTGATGGACTGTAAATACATCACAGCATTTCTGCCAAATCCTTGGTGAAAGGGACCAACACTTCAAACAAGAGAACCGTCTCAACAGGGGGATGATCATCCTGAGAAGCCATTATATATTCTGTCACTCTAATTTTGGAAATGTAAGGCTACGCAGTCGAGAAAATTTACATCTTGAGACCAAAAAGCAAGGACTACTTCAAATTTTCAGTTGTCAAACAGGAGCAGTTTCCAACAACATAGTCACATTGCCTCCAACTGCACAGGGAATTTTCTAGAACTGCAGTGGCTTTGGTTACTGGGCATAAGGCAAACATACCTTGAATTATTCATGTCAATATTAATTCCAAAGTCAGTAAGTCAGCAATTGTACAGTGACACTACAGGAGGAACAAGGGCCTCTGCAAATCTGTGGGTACAATGAAATTAAGAGCCCAGAACTACCCAACAGGATCTAAACCTGGAAAACCCCTTCAACTGTCTCCTAAAATAATGCACATAGAAAGTTTGCAAAGAGCCTTCCGAGACAGGAAGAAACTAGAACTGACTGTTACCATAATTCTGCTTGTTGTCTTCAGATGTCAGCAAAACTGGAGTGAAAGCTGCCAGCCTGGGTCTTTTCCAATCCTTGGGTAAGTGTTCCACACACAAACAAAATTCAGAACCAACCCTGCTCCCTCCGCTTTTAGTTTTAACCTCATGATCAAAAACCACAAACATAAAGTGGGGAACCACACAGAAGGACTGGAAGAATTACAGTACTACAAAGTTTTGTCTAAGATAGGAAAGGATTGGGTCTGTTTTTCTTAAATCTAAGCAACTCAGAACAGAAAGAGCATTTAATTAAAAAGCATTACTGCCATTTGCAAAAGAAATTAAGCATTTAAAGTAAATCAACACAAGCATCTGCTGGGAGACATAAATTAGTGAAGTACCTTATTATGATAAAGCAAACAAATTAGATCCTAGAAGTAAAGTTCATTTAGCATTGCAGATGTCAGTGGCTTTAATTTACACCTAAGAACAGAGTTGGAGAAACAACTTCTCAGACTTGGAAGAATCACCATTTTGTTCAATTCATAAAAACCACAAAATAAATCAAAATCATGCAGCATTTCTTACACATTGCAAATCCTACTACAAATATTTTTGTTGCAAGCATCAAGTTCTTTAAAATCTGAAGTGTCACTGTTGCTAGGGTCAAATAATGGCAACAGCTTAAAGGCTTTTGCTTTGTTTGAATGAACAATTCTTGGTATCTCAGTTTTTCTTAAAAGAAACAAAAAAAAAATCTGTTCAAACCAACCTACACATGCTGAATCAACAGATAAAAATATATCAGCTTTTGTTTAATTCAGTTTCTGTCTCTGACAACTGAAAAATACAGCAGAGATGACTACACAGTACAGTACAACAGATTCAACAAATTTAGAGAGAAATTATGAGATGGAGTCAAGCAGAAAAAGAGGAGAGGAAAAAGTTAAAGCACACTGAAAAGGGAGGTGACACTGAAAGCTGGAATGAAAGCTTCTCCTCAGGAGGGAGTTTTGGAACCCAGATGCTTTCTGAAGGTAAATTAAACAGAGAGCAGCAATTCCAACACCAGCTTTCTTTTCATCGAGTGCTAACATACTTGAATTAACTGACATAAATACCAACAAATTAACAAAAGTTATTAAAATGAACAAACTGGCTGAAATAATAAACTTTGGCAAAAGGTGGGCAATGTAATTTTCTCTAGCAAATGAAAGCTCAATTTCCAGGCAATGAAGAATCTTGCCAGTAGTAAATTACATCCCAATCTTGTGTGGCTGAACAAAAATTTTAAGTGCAACAATTTGCATCAAGTCTCACTTGCAATTTCCTGGGGAAAATACGACCAAATCTCACAAAGTCCTCTCAAATTTGCCAAAGTGTCCTACCCAGTCCACTTGGATGAGGCAAAAAAAATACATTTTGGCAAGATTTTATTCGAGGTTGATTTTTCACATCAGTACAAGCACACTGTGAAAGAAGGTTTGCAGTCTGTTTACAGTCAAGCATGGAAATGGAACCTAAACATTTCTGAGCAATTTTAATGAGAACCTTGGTACTAAAGAATTTGCCATCCCACTGCTTTCACAGCCAGGATACCTGCAGGATAAAAAGAAGAGAGGCCAGAAGGGAATCACATTTGCAAGGAACCTGAAGCATGAGAGGATTCTTGGCAGACATCCATGCAAGTATTAGCTAGAAACTCAACTAATCAATTTAAATAAACTTAAAGGAAAGTAACAGAAACAAACAGTATGCAAATCCAGTGATGACAACAGACAATAAAGAGGAACAGATGTGCAGAAAACCAAGAACTCACCTCCTTGCACTGTGAGTAAAAGAAGCCATTAATTTAAAAATAAACAAAAGTCCATAACTAAACCCAGAACTTATTTTCTTGTCAATTATGTGGAAATGAAGATCTCATTTCAATTTCAAAAAAGAAATTACTTTTAAAGGATACGGTCTGTTCCAGGGAACAATGTTCTTCCAGTCAACAGTTCAGCCATAATGCATCCCACTGACCAAATATCAACTGAACAAAATAAAACAGAAAACAAAACATGATGCATAAAAGTACAGTCTGAGCAGAACCATCCCATCCAACCAGTGCAAACAACTCCATCCTTAAACAGTCTCATGGCACTGAAGCAACGTGAAATACATTGCAAGCTAACTAATACAGTGCTGTGTCATCTAAAACTAGTACAAATAACAGAATTTGCAAAGATCAGGCAACTCTTCCTTCCAGACTATACCATGACGTGAACACCAAAGAGCTGAAGAGGAATCGAAACCATCAAAGAGGAAGAAACCTGCCCAAGAAGACTCTGAGGAATGGATTTGTATGCAGCCTTATAAAAATGCTACCCAAACAATCACCAACTATTGCACTGACAATACAAGACAAGCCCATAAACGTGCAAGAGGGAGGAAAACCCCATAAGATACTGATGTATGAAATTGGGGTAGCACATCATTTTCTTTGGTGCTCTCCTGTACAAGAACTATTCTCAGACTTTGATTTTCTTCTCTGCACCTGATCTGCAAGTTTTGCTGGAGAGAAGACACTGGAAACTGTGAGGAAGATAAATCTGTGAAGAAGAGGCTAACAGGAGAGGAAAGGATGGGAGATTTATCCACTTTTTATCATTTCTTCACCCTACAACTCCAGACATTCTCCTCACCCAGACACATTCCAGTCACTTATTTTAAAAACCACTCTGCTAGGAAAAGCAAGGGATAAATGCTGACAATATTTTGCTGATTGCAGTTTCAAAGGTTCAAAGAAGCCTGGTGAATGCTATCACAATGATTCTTAACTTCCATCTGACAGACTGTGGTTCAAATACCAACTCTGAAGCACAACTACCAAGAGTGCCAACTTATGCAACCAAATGAAGGCGGAGCACGTCCAAGGACCCTTTTTTTCCCCTCTCACAATTCAGAAATTTGACAGAACAGAGAATTCTTGTGCTGGCTGAAGACATTACCTGTCTGGTTGTAGTGCATCCAGTTCAGCATGATCTCGGGAGCCCTGTACCACCGGGTGGCCACGTACCCGGTCATCTCATCATCCGTGTGCCGGGCCAGCCCGAAATCCAGGATCTACAAACACACAACACCAACCACTGCAGGGCAACAGCGCAAACCACCCAGCACAAACAACCAGGCAATCACTCAGCTGGGGACAGGAGAGGTGGGAGAGCTGCAAAAACAGATTATGAAACCAAATTTCACAACCTGTGAAAAGACACTAGGCTAGAACAGCGTAGGACTCGACAATCAGAATGATGTCTGGGTAGCTTGTCTCCAAAACAAGTAAACACAAACTAAAGCTGTTAACTCTGCACTTTCACAATGATTCACAAAAAACACAGGACCAGATAAAAAAACCACATCCTTTCAGCTCTACAGCTGGGAAGCACGTTATTACTTTTCTACAAAAGTATTTTCAAAAGGAATTGTTTTGACACTTAAGTTGCAAGGGATATCCACATGGCACTCACTCAAATTTCAGTCAAACAAATCAGATTAATTAATTGCATTACCTTTAGCTCACAGTCTTCATTAACAGCTAGGTTACTAGGTTTTAAATCCTAAAAAATTAAACATCAGCATTAATAGTGGAATACGTGTGGTTTCGGAAGTAGATAAAATTGTAAATGGGGATTAAAAATACAGATTCTAACTGAGTGCAAATACTAACTTTGGATAAATTATTTTATCACTGAGTCAGAAATCTCTCCTCTGGTTCTCAGAGGTGTCACATGTAACTAAAAATGCATAAAGGCAACACCGGTGCTGCATATTTGTATTTAACAGAAAAGCTAATTCACAAAAGAAAATTATGGATCTTGACAACCACTTCCCCTATTCAATCTTTTTACTATTTAACCAAAATAATTCTCAGAAAATTTTGTCTTGCTTCTCTTGGTGCTACATTGTAAAAGTCCATGCTTCATTTTTTAAAGATATTGTTTCACTACAGGAAACAATCTTAGAATGAATACTCACCCTGTGTATTATGTCAGCTGAATGGATGTACTGTAAAATAAGATGACAAAATTTATGTAACAGTCCAAGCAGCCACCTCCTCATCTCTTCCCTAGAAAATACTGCCCTACCCCACAGCCCACACAATTCAGATGCTCCAGTCTGTCTGCAGAAGGAACCAGCTCTGTGTCTGTGGGTTCCACCAGGTGGGTGTTCCAGTTTCCCTCTCCTCAGGAACACCCAGGAGTGCTGCCGCCCGAGTGGAACAACACAAGTAAACAAAACTGAAGAAATGGAAAATTCATAGCCACAGCAGACCAGAGGGCATCACAGTTCATCATTTTCCAGTCTCTGCCCATAAGAACACATAAAAATGATAGGTAACCTTACTGATGCAGAGCTCCAGAGAGGCAGAAGTGAAAGAACAATAATAAAATGTTCTTCTACAATACTTTAGGGAAGTTACAGAAGCCCCCCTTATGCACTCAACTGAATCTCTGAGGATGTAACACTCACCAGGAACTTCCACCCCCCCGTGGTGAGCTGTCCCCACTCAGGGAGGACAGGGACACTCACCTTCAGGCCCCGAAGGATCTGGTAAATGAGAAACTGCACGTGGTCATCAGTGAGCTTCTGGCATTTCACAATGTTGTTCAGGTCTGCTCCCATGAGATGTGTTACCAAGTATCTGTGAACAAAGCAAACACGTGGGCTATGAGGCAATCTCCTGAATAGGATTAGGATAAAAATTCCCTATAAATCTCCAGTAGCAGAGCTGACTGTCCCAAAGCACGTTGTTCAATGAAACATAGATCGTGACACTTTAAATGATGTAGCAAATTACTACAGTGATCCCAACAGCACTGGGCAGTAAACCACAGCAGGTGAACAATTCTGACAAGTTCAATAGCTTGGGATATACTGTAACTTTGTGCTGGAATTCAGGATTATTTTTGAGTGATGGCAGACAAATTAAAGAGACAAATATTTCTGTCATAACCTGGGAGGCATAAGGAGATACAAAAGACATTTTGTTCCAATCTTCAGAGAAGTTACCTACACATCATTGAATTCTTCTAGTGATTTGGCAGGGGTGAACACGTCCAACAAGCCAATCACCTAAAAAGAAAACAGCGAAGAGAAAAGCTGTGAAATATATTTATAGCACACAGTTACTAAGATCCTTTGTGGCACTGAAGTATTTATTCCAGTAGATGTTTCATTTCCATCTGCTCAGTGTTGTGCTTTATGCAAGCTAACGAGGCCTCCTGGAACTTGCAAACCTGATGCAGACACACGTGAGAGCTCTGCAGCTCCATTTACTTGCTCAAATCATCATGAACTAGATACAGGATATAAAAAAACACCTTATGTTCAAGACCCTCAAACCACCACACCTTCCACATTTGCTGGTGTGTTCTGTGCCACATAAAACCAAAGGGTTTTTTTTCAAAATTGTGATCTGAATAGTCAAGACAGCAGCACGAATGTGCCTGCCTGAACCAGCTCTGATCATCTCTGCATCTGCAGGATTTTTAAATCACAACTTAGATAAACTTCCCACAGATAAATGAAGGTATGATGAACTGATAATATATATATATCTGTAAAAATGACTTAACTTCCTTTTATCCCTTACTCTTAAAGATACATAGGCTCTTTGCAATGCCAGTCAAAAAATATTAATGAATCTCAGGCAGTTGTAGTCTCAAACTAATTTTCATTGCTTAACTTTATTAGCTTTGTTTTGTGTGTGTCAATAGATAAATTAAAGTTTTCATGTTTGAAGAATATCTCAGGTATGAGAAAAGGTCCAGAAAGAAACTCCTGAGTACTACTGGGTTTTTTTACAAGGGCATGTCATGATATGACAAGGGGCAATGGCCTTCCACTGAAAAAGGGTAGATTTACACCAGATATCGGGAAGAAATTCTCCCCTCTGAGGGTGGGGAGGCCCTGGAATGGATTCTCAGAGAAGCTGTGGCTGCCCCATCCCTGGAAGTGCCCAAGGCCAGGTTGGATGGGACTGGAAACAACCTGGTCCAGTGGAAGGTATCCCTGCCATGGCAGGGGGTAGAACTGGATGATCTTAAGGACCCTTCCAACCCACAGCATTTGATATTTCTATGGATATTAAGCAGGATCAGAAGTTACCTCTGCTGCTGAGACAATGGTATCACACAGGAAGAATTACTGACAGTAATACACACATGCAACACAAGTTCCAGGGGTGTGAGCCACACTAAAAACATCAAGATGATTTATGGGATACCAGCTGCTGACTGCAGTGGTCAGAAACCACACCACACAACCATTCCTGCCACAGCAGAAGTTCTGAACAGATCAGCCAAGGAGATCTTTACAATCAGACTATGCTTGCTTGGCGATTTGTGCTAGGTAACCATCTTGGCTTTGCTCAGCTCATGTCCAAAGAGTATTTCTCTTCTGCCAAGACAGAATTTGCTGGGAGAAAAGAAATCAAGACCTTTCTTTTCTTCTTGATGTTCTGGCAGCTCTACCAAGAGGTGGTTATGAGAACTTTTGCTCCACTGCACACAGAATTTGCTCCAAACACCATGCAGTATAAATATGTTGGCATGTTAATGTCACACACAGAGGAAACTGGTCAGGCAACTGTCTTCTATACCAAATGGAAGATTTATCAAAAAATAGTTCAATGTAACATTTGCCACATTCTGCTTTGTTTCCTTGTTGATGATTTAAGTGGATGGCTCATATCAACAGCCATCTGATGTCCACCCCTTTATCACCACCCCTTTTTTCCTCCCTATTTTACCCACAGGAATCTAATGAATGTCTGCTTCATAACTTTCTGACACAGGCAAGCCAAAAAAGAAATTACTAAAAACCCTTCAGAAGACACTAAAATCAAACTTTGGGATTTTTCTTTCTTTAAATAAATGCTTAACGTAACAAAAACTGCAGTTTACTACAACAAGTAACCAGGAGAATGTAAGTGAGACCACCTGTGCCCCAAATACTTATGAACTTACTAAATAGCAATTTTGAGATTATTCTAGAAAATATTAAGATTTTTTAATACAAAATTGGTTATTGTGGGGGTTTTTGGGGTTGGTTTTGTTACTCTGCATGATATTCTATAGCTCTAATACCTTGGACTACGGCAAGCTTTGCACTTAGCATTAGGAAAAAAACACATGCACCAAGATATTTGAAAGCAATCATGATGGATGCTCAGTCCAACTTCAGAAAATCATTTCACACCCTCTCCCTCCACTCACATTTTCATGTTTCATGTGCTTGAGCAGCCGCAGTTCCCGGTAGGTCCTCTTGGCGTGGATGATGGACTGGAAGGGCCGGGACAGCTTCTTCACCGCCACGCGCAAACCAGTCTTTGTGTCAAAGGCAGAGCTGCAACAGAGAGCGACCAAATCATCAAAATGAGCTTTTAATGAATGCCTTCAAATCCGCACTTATTCTAGACAGACTTATCCAGACACTGAGTTATAGGCAACATATTTCTCCAATGAAAATGATTTCTAGGCAGCCTGGTCCATAACCTGCACGCCACCCAAAATCCCAATATTTTACACAGCTCTTGGTTTCTGCAGAGAATGTTTAAAAGATGAGCCTTGTCCACAAAGTAAAGGGAAATCTTGTAGGAAAAAAGATAAATGTTTACGACTTTGCTGCCTGAAGAGCTCTTAAACATAATTAAGCACTAAAACTCTGGAGAGAAGAGTACTTGTAAATACTATCACTATTCCTAAACATACTTTCAAACACCACACTTGATCACAAAATGCTATGCTTAAAATACTACTTTCATGGTTTAAATCCATACAAAAATCCAAGACTTGTGCCTAATAAAATCAGTTATGACTGTTGTTAATCATAACTGAAGCTGAAATTAAATTTCTTTGGTAAATCCCATCCAATCACCAAGAGTTCTGTTACACAAAAAGCATGTGAATAAATGACACACAGCTGTACATTACCAAACCTTGTCCCTTTAGCAGAAACCTTGTACATACAAATAGTATTTTTTTCTTAAGAGTCCATGAGAACTTATTTAACCCTACTCAGTAACTAAATATATATATAGTACAGTAAAATTATATTTTAAGTAATTCCTTATGCAACTTATAAAGCTCTGGTCTGTTCGAAAGGAAGGAGGAGGAGAAAGAGGATGTGAAATCAACACAGCTCAAGATACGGGGAAAGTATGGAATGGAAAGAGTCATACAAGGACAATTCTGGTTGATTTTCCTGCCCTATTTATGATTCAGGTGAACTCCTGATTCCATTTAAAAGTGAGTATGCAGTAGTTCTTGATAAACATCAAGCAAAAATGAATGCTACATATTTATAAAGGTGAAGTGTGAAATATAAAGCTTAACTAACAAAGCTCAAAACCAATCACAAGAGCAGTCCTAAAATAAACCCACAATTGCATATGCAAACCACAACACCCACCCCACAAACGAGCTATTTGAAATAAATGCAGCTGTCATTTTCTTTTAAAGCAACCACTAAGAATTAACCTGCAAAAAAACTCCTTATCTCAAATTTGCCCAGTTTCCAAGGAATTTGGTAAGTGAAGTTTATGAGAAATAGAAATCACAACACCAGCACCCTTCTATGAGCAGTGACCCTTCCCCCAGGCCCTGGCAGGGAATGGAAAAACCTTCTGTGCACAGTGGAAGAAAAGCATCTCCCTTTCTATAAAGGGCATCCACACAGTGGAAAGAGCTCTGGAAAACACACAGGAGTACACCAGGTCACAGGAGCAGCAACCTGCCAGAGCTGAATTACTCAGGCTGGCTCAAAAAACACCCATTAGCAACTACTTCCACATGCAAGTTATCATTTACACTCCAGCCTGGCAGACAAAACAAGCCATCAAGCACTCGTTTTTTAATGCTGATTTCAATTTTTCGAGTTTTTACACATCACTAGAAAAAAAAAAAATCAATATTTAAGCGGCATCACTTAATGAAATTTAGAATTCAATTTTTTTTCGGCCTCAGGCAAAATTCACCATCTTGCAATACACAAGTATCCCTTGTTCGGCCTGAAATTACATGCAGCATTTTACTGATACATAAGGTGTTTTCTAGGACTTAAAGCAAAAATAAGAGCATCATCATAATTCAGCACATGCTGTTATAAATTAGTCACGTATCTTCACTAGTTTCCAAACATTTCAGGTGCAAAATGCAGCAAATAACAGCAACTGTTTCATCTTGCAAAGAAGGGGACCCCCTGCATCTCAAACCTCCACGGCTCCAGAGACAAATTTCTCTTTTGGTTTCTAAGATTTCGAGGTTTCAGAGCCACCAGACAGAAGATAAACTATTTCAGGATTCAAATGAAATTCAATTTGACTTTTTGTTTTTAAATTACAGTTTCTGGGGTTATATCAAGTCACTGTGCTGTTGTAGGAGCTGTACAACCTCCAAGGGAATGGCAGAGAGCAGTATTGAGTAAATGCACAATGCACAAGCCCAGGAAAGAAAATCCTGTATAACTGCACATTCACAATCTAGACTTAAAGTCAGAACACAAAGTCTGGTCATATTTGAGGCCTAAAGATTATTTCCCCACAGATAAAATCATGCTGAGTAATTTTCTGCCAATACAGATAACTGGCTAATGGTTCCTGCAGAGCTACAGAACAGCTGTCAGCTGGAGAACATTTTAAAGAACACTAAGCTGCCTTTCATCACAGACTTAAAACAGCTGCATTACACTGATCATATTTCAGCTAAAGAAGCCCAATTAGAAAAAAATTGCATGATCCACAGTTTTAAATCCCTTTTAAAACAAGATCAGCACGAATTTAGAATTTATGACACTTTTTTTAACCTCTTACATAGTACTGTGCTATGGCAAATGAACTGCATCCACCTCACCCTAAGCGAGCTAAAATTACAATTCTGATCTAACCTGAATTGAATCCAGAACACAGGAGGTATAAGAAAACAATTATTTTATAGAACCTATCCACTGATAGTAACATTTGAAGCAGTCTGAGGAACTAAAGTATGCACAAAGTTACTTATGAGCACAATTTATTTAAATATTAGATAATTAGAATGTAAATTTTTGTGCAAAGGCTATTTTGCTAAATATATGCTGCTCATTGCTAGTGCCTCTGCAAATACCCAAGCTAAGTGAATCACCTTTGTGCTACCTCTGAAGTAATTTATGCACTCCTAATCAGACAGAAAAACACAGTTAGTACCTGACAGTTTATTACTGACTGCAGTCACTTCTGTACCTGCACTTCAGTCATCACCCTCCCAACACAGCATAAAAGTTACAAATATCATTCTCCCTATAGGAGAGATGTGCTCTCACCAATTTCACTTCTTAATATTCCAAGTTCTCCTACAGCCCAACTTGCCAGCACTTTCAGAGCTCTGCTTACAGCTTTTCTGTGCCTGCCCTTCTCCTACTCAACTCCCCCTTCCTCACACATCTTCTGCCAATCCTTCCTATGTGGCTGCTTCATCCCACTCAGTTTTACAGTTCTGTTCCTATCGCTCCTCACACCTAGCTGGAGGAGCAGGCACCTGTCCCTCCAAGCACACGCAGGATTTGGAGGCACTTCATAAAGGATTAGAAAAAAATCCACGGAGGAACTGTTTCTACAAAGGTGATTTTTAGGGTTATTTAGTTTCCTCTGGAGCCTAATGTTTTAAAATTTCTTAAATCTATAATGTTTCTCTGGGAATTCTCAGGATCCAAGAAATTCAGATTCAGTGCAACTGTGGGTTGAAATAGGAAGAAGTCACAGGTTTTGGAGGGCTCTATCACCTGACAGCCTACCAAAAAAAAATGCAGCAAAAAAAAGCTAAAAAAACCCCTTATTTTAAAACCAAGATTTTAAACCAAGATTTAAAACCAAGATTTTGAGGAAGAGCAAGTCTTGGCTGTTCAATCCTTTCCAAATTAATTAAGGCAATACAGATAGCTTGCAAAGCAATTAAACCAAACCCCTTATCTTACAAAGTCATCAATACAACAAAGAACAGCTGCTAAAAATGTAACAATTAAGCGAACTAAGAGTATACCGAATGTGCTTCACAGCCTTTTAGAAATTGATGGCAAAAACTGCGAAAACACCATTTTGCTTAGCTCAGAGCTGGCTGAACTGATGCCAGGAGTCGAGACTTTCCTCCAGCACACGCAAGAAATGAAGCAATCCTCCAACTGAAGTGTGACTCACCAATCAATCCCATCTCTGTTCAGCAACTTCCCACTGCAAGATGTTGTATTGTCTAGGCCCCTCTCCTCCTTACGTGAAATATCACAAAATGCATCTATCAGGAACCCTTTTTTCCAATGCAGACCTGGTTACAAAAGCATGCAGAAGACTGTGTTGTATAAATACACAAAATGTTGCACCAATGAATGAAACAGCATTTCATACAACAGATGCCACAGCAATTGTGGCTTAGGAAGAATCAGTCTGAAGATGTCTAGATTTTTCTCAAAGGTTTGGAACTGAATTCCTATTTGTATCTCCGACACTTGCAGTTTTTAAAAAATGGATACTGAAAAATATCTAAGCATTTGAACCTCATTCTTCCAACACTGCACATCACCCTTCAGAAAGCACTGCAATATTTGCTCTCACCTCTTCACGTGTCTCATGCTGCCTGCAGAAAACGCCTCTCCCTGCATCCACTGACTCCTCAATAGTCAGGTTTGTGCATTAGGGAGTGAGTTCCAAGCCATACTCACAGCGCATTCAAAGCAGCCTACAACAGCTCCATAGTCTAAGTGACTCATCTGGCAGCTTAATGCTTTCTTTTTTATTCATTTTCCCCTCCACTTTCTGGAGATTTCTCGTTTTTAGATGCCTCATTTTGACAACTTAAACAACAGAGCATTTGATTACATTTGAATATATTAATGCAGTGAACATACATGAAAATATAATTGCCATTTTAAGGATTGTTAAAACACCTCTATGCACTATCCCAACAGGGATACACTAAACTCCAAATGAAACTAGGTAGCTTTTTACTGGAGAGAAAAAAAATCACTAAAGGGACAGAGAGCAGAACAAGTCCTTGCAGGAATACCCTAAATAATATGTATCACCACTTGTAGCTCAATAAACTTCCATCAATATGCAAAGGTTTTTGTTTTTTTCTTGAATTTTTCAATTCTGACATAGTTTCCATATCACTACATCTTTTCTGAAAACTATTTTTAGAGGAACATACAGGAAGCCATTAACATGGACTGTAAAAAAACCTCTGTGCCACATGTCTGAAATTGCTTCCAATACAAAATTGTTTCGCTTGGTCTGAACAAAGTTGCACAATCTTTTAAAGTTTTGACACAGCAAAACAGGAAATTCATGATGCAAACTCTTTAGTTATTGGTTGAAAACCAACTTTGCAAGAGTTACATGTACAGTGGAGATTGTAGGGAGAGGGAAAAGAAAATAGGAATGGGATATATGATGTAGGATCAACCTTAAAATACAAAGGACAAGGCACCGAGCAAATTAATTTCCCATTACATTTCAGGGGTTGCATAACTCTGTGACACTTACAGGGGTATTTATCAGCTGTGTCAACAAGGTCCTTCTTTCATCAAAAGAAACCTGTCTATTCCCTTCCAGTCAAAATCATTCTATAATTATATTAAAAAAAAAAAANGAGAGGGAAAAGAAAATAGGAATGGGATATATGATGTAGGATCAACCTTAAAATACAAAGAACAAGGCACCGAGCAAATTAATTTCCCATTACATTTCAGGGGTTGCATAACTCTGTGACACTTACAGGGGTATTTATCAGCTGTGTCAACAAGGTCCTTCTTTCATCAAAAGAAACCTGTCTATTCCCTTCCAGTCAAAATCATTCTATAATTATATTAANCCAGCCTGGTGTACTTTTATGAAATGCAAGCCTCTGCACACTTCAATCACAGCATTTTTTAAAATGCATGTTATTTAAGCTCAACTTACCAACAATCTTATAACAGGTTAAGAATAGCTGAGTATTTCATTAAAACTGTTGCACATGCAAAGCAACTTATTTTCTTTAATAGCAGAATGCAGCATGTGTCCCACCTTATAATAAAATTGATATCCATAACGCAAATTTGCATGCTACGTTAATAAAAACATATGCATGCCTGCTCGAACGCAACAGCAAAGCAGCTTTGTAATTATGCACCCATATTTCAAAATTCTGCTCACACTTTGAAAGAACCAAAGGACACAAAATAAAACCCATAATGCTCATGTGGAAGACGTTTCTTAATCAAAGGAGGCAGTAATCTGTGAACACTTTACTAAATGACTGCTGAAGTCTAGAGGCAAACTGATTCAAATACTACCTTGCCTTGAAGCTGAAGCAAAGTATGCAGCTCCATTTATGTGTAATGATCCACTGCACTTCAGCAGAGAAGCTACAAATTAAGGACGTATTGTACCTCACACACGTAGCCTGGTTTGTTCCTATTAGGTAAGCATTAAAAATTAAACTCTTCAAGCTCCCTGTATTTCTGCAGGTCTCATATCAGGACTTTACTCTCCCAGGGAGCACATACTGCAGTAATTCTACAGCAATAAAACAAATCTTCCTGTGTTCATCTGCTATTGCCAAGAGAACATCGGTGCTTGTAAATCCACTATAACAAGTCAGGGATACGAAAACAGCCCTCACAGCATTCTCTCTACTTCTTGCCTATCAACAAGTTCCAGATAAAATACAATTGCGTCAAATATAATCTATTCTTCAGGTCCAGAAGGAATCTGGGACAAGAGCTGCCAAGCCCTCAGCCCTGCAAAGCCAGCTATGGGGGGCTTACCAGGCTCCATCCCTCTGCACTCCCCACCTACTGACTGCAAGAAATCACACTGAAACATGTCCATATGAGATCATTCGGGGCGGCGGGGAGGATTATTATCTTCCCCTGCAAAAATGCTTCGGAGCCACCTGCCATGTGGTGCAATCCCCGACGCATTCCAAAGACGAGACTGCGGCTTCCCGGCAGCACCGCGCGTAAACCCGGGAAGAAAAATGCCTCTTGCAGGAGGCTGGTGAAGAGCTGGGGGACAGGAACCCCCAGGGGACAGACGAGCCCCGCTCGCCGCGGTGCCCACCCCGCACGGGTCCCTGCGGGGCAGAGGGGCCGCGGGGCGGGGCAGGACCCNCCGCACACGCCGCGCCCCCCGCGGGCGCAGCCCCGCCGGCGCGCCCCGTCCAGCCCGCGCACCCCGTACAGCCCGCACAGCCCGGGCAGCCCCGGGCACCGAGCCCGCTGTCCCCGCACGGCCCGAGCGCGGAGCCGGCTCCGGCGGGCGGCACAGCCCGGCGCCGCCTCAGGGCCGCGCTGCCGACAGCTCCGGGCCCCGGGATGCCCCAATATGGAGCCCGCGCGCGGCGTCTCGCGAGAGCGGCGCTGAGGGCCGAGCGCGTCCCGGTCCCGCCTTCCCCTCAGCGAGCCTCGCCTCTCCTTGGGCTGTTCTGAAAGTAATTAAAAAAAAAAAAAAAAATAGAAAACAAGGCTTAGCGAGGGCAGCGCAAGG
>VYZR01070004.1:1948-17902 GCA_013400675.1 Oxylabes madagascariensis
AACAAACAAAAAAACACCAACAACAACAAAAAAAAGCACCCACCAAGCAAGCTGAGGAAACAAATGGCAAGGCATTTACAGCAGGATGAGAAAGCCCGGCCTCTTAATTTTTACAACTGATTACACATAAACTAAATTACTAATCTTGTATAATCACATGTATTCTCTTTGCTGAATTGTGTCATGTGTTGTATCAGACATGTAAAGCAAAAGTTGTTCA
This sequence comes from Oxylabes madagascariensis, assembly GCA_013400675.1. NCBI lineage: Eukaryota > Metazoa > Chordata > Aves > Passeriformes > Timaliidae > Oxylabes > Oxylabes madagascariensis. The sequence goes on from VYZR01070004.1 coordinate 2,169, forward strand.
GGGAAAGAAATCTGTAGATAAATAATAACTGTTGTAAGCATTCAAGCTTTTGCCTCATGACATGGTTTAAGTGGGGATGAAACACGTTTCTAAGCTCGTTTCTAATTATCATAATAAATTCTATTTCTAAAACCTGTTCTCAAAAAATACACAATGCTTTACACACTGTAGCAGTCCCATTCAGTTTTACAGAATGATTATTGCCTGTGACAGCCAGAGGTTTAAAGAACTTAAGAGAGAGAAACATTTCACTCACTCATTGTACTACAGCTCTACCTGTAATATTCCACTTGGTGCCATGCTCTATAGAAACCATCAAGAGACTGTTCTCCTTGACGTATGTATTTTGTCTTGCTGACATAGACACCTACAAAAATGGAAAATATATGAAAAAAAACTAAGAACATAAAATATTTATGATGAAAAAAGCCAATAATCTAAAACTCTTGAGTTTTGTTAAATGGTTTTGTTACTTAAATACATGGAAGTTTTTATTTTCATCCCTTGCACCTTCCCCTTCCCTTTGCAGATATTCTACAAATTGAAAGGCACAAACAAATTCAGATTAGGTCTAACAACAATGTCATAAACATCAAACCCACCTGACAGTTTCTGTCACACACAGTTAGAACTATTTCCAAAGGTACAGCTTACCATCAAATCGAACGCGAGGCCTTTCCAAAAACATGTCCCTCCAAGATGCATATGGAACAAGTTTATTGCAACTCCTGCCCCATATTTTCAAACAGACTTGATGCCAGATTTCAGGATCTCTAGTGAAAACGAGAAAAAAAGCAAACACCATAACTTCCCTACAAACCCTGTTTAGCTTTTATTTGTCGAAGTAACACTCTCTTATTTAGTTTGGATGCAAGTAAAGAAACTTTCTTGAACAAAAATAGTTCATAATTTAAAACCCCGGATTAATTTATGTAATCCTGGAGTGTTTGAAAGCCTTTTCCTCTTCCCAGTGAAACTGACAAACAGAGTGTCATTTTCATCCAAGTACAGAACCTCAACAGTGCAGCACCCTGGCACTTCTCTGTGTGGCCATATGAGGATGACAACATAACAGACCATATTTTGGAGACCTGAAACACTAATTTGCAAACAAGGTAGAGCAAGTAATACTTTCTGCTAGATTTTTATTTCAGTAAAGTCATCTATCTCACATACCATTTAGTAGCGTATTCAAAAACTGATTAGCACTGAGGAGCTTAACATGGAAATATCCATGGGAAGGAAAAGCAGGACATACTCAATGCAAAGAGAAGTTTCACTCTAGGTAAGTTATCTACGATACCTGGCACAAATGTAAAATCCTCGACAAACAAGAGATAATTGCTCCAATGATCTTAGATCCAAGTCACTTGAAACCACCCATCGGAAAATGTACATTAGTACTTCCATAGGCAATGCTAAAAAGAGAAAAGAAATCCTTGTTAGATGCAACTGGTAAATCAACAGGCTATTTATAATTCTAGGTTTGGCTTTTGAATTTTCATTAAAAAATACTACGTTTCACACTGTAGGTCAATGCCAGAGAACAAAAAAAAATTAACTTAAAAGGTCACTATAGATTAGATGTGATGTCCATAAAGGATCCTTTTGAGCCTACTAACTTCTAAAGCAGCTGTGATTTTTTAAAAGCTTTCATTCTGCTATAAAAAGTCAGTGAAACACATACTATAACACAGGACTGGCTGGAAAGTAGAATATAAATCTAGAAAGAGATCAACATTGCTGCTCAAAGGATGCATTTCCTGAGATCATTTTAGAGTAATGTCTGCAACATCTTGTGCTTACTGGTAAAAAAAGAAAATACATTTTCCCAAGTGTACGATGCACCAGTTATTAAAATAAAATAATGCTTAAAACCTTGTTTTCTTTATGTTTTGACTTGCTTCACTTACTTTATTTTCTTTCCTTGACCAGAACAAAAGAGGTCAGGCCAAGATTTCAAAGTGCAACTGATAATTTGGGATGCAGAACAAAGGCATCTGTTTTAAGAGAGATTATAGCTCACATACACTCTCTACAATGCAGATCTCACAAGGAAGCCTCAGGATAACTGTCCTAGAACTGAAGCACTGAAAGTCATTAAGTGCTTCAAAAGACTTTCTAGCTTTATTATATAGTCTTTCTGACCCTGGAAACACACTTATTGCAAAAATCTCATACAGAATCAGATAAAATTAAGAAAGGTAAAGATGCATAGTCTACAAAAATTCTCTCTTACTCACACTTAAAAATTGTAGTAATAATTGTATTTGCAAACCAAATCAAAAGAACTGAAAGGAAAACTGGAATACACTTACTTCAGCAAGTCCATTCCTAGAAGTTGCTACTTTTAAGTATGCCTCTGATCCTGAAAATTCTACTCAGAAATACTACATGGAAAAAGCTTGTGTGATAAAGACAAGATCTTGTATGAGAACAACATTTGTTTAGCTAGTTGCTATTTTTTTCTCCTTTGTATCTAACTACAGAAGTAAATAAAGAGATAATGTATGCGCTTCTTCAAAGGTGGCTTTTGAATGAAGGAGACAAATGTTTTAATAAAGTGAAACATCTACATATAAATTCTGCCTCTCAACTCTTACAGCCTATCTTAACTCTTACCTGAGATGTGCGTCTGGCTGACATAAACTTCAGGCTGACAAAGTTTGACTGAAGATTCCTGAAGAGTTAACTGCTGCTGGAAATCTGTCAGGAGATCCGCCATTTTGTCATCCTCTTTGCTATCCTCAACACTAGAAAAGGGGCAATGTCAACACTGTAATATTGGACAAAACATACCAACAGATGTCCTCATCTTGGCATCAATCCACTGCCTTACTCTCATTCAATAGAGTTGTTTCCTGTACATTTTTAAAGCAATCTCATTTCATCATACAATAAAACAACTACTGAAATATCAAGGTCATTAAGACATTGCTGGAATGCCTCTGAGAGTAACAACCAGGGTTTTTTCATTAAATTCCCATCCCAGGTTTTTTTTTGTATTTGAGAGGTTTTTTATTGAAGTCTCTGAATAATTTCTTGACCTCATGAAAAGACAAATCTCATCTTTTACTTTGTCTAAGATATAGTATACACAGGAAATAAAGTGTTGTTAATGAAAAGTTGTATTTTGCAATCCTTCTCAGGATATAAGAAATTGGAAACAAAGATTATTTTTCATGCTTGTGTTATTCACTGAAGAGTGATCCTTGTTGGATTTATTCAACAGTAATGAGGGAAAACTACTTTCGTACCTATTCTGTAAATAGGCAGAAATAATAAATTTCAGGAGCCAGAACAGGATAGCAGAACAGGAACAATAAGCTTGCTACTCATCAGAAATTTGAAGGATTACTAAGTGATAAAAGAACTTTGCCACATTAAAAAAAGAAATCCAAATTTAAGTTGTATGTCGTAATATGATCTTTTAATAGCTGCCTGCTTGCTTGGCCAAAATAACCAGAAATGACACAAAACTCCTTGAGCACATCACAAAACACTTTCTTTTCCCTGACTTGGTATATAAACTAATTAAGAAATCTTCCAGTCACTTTTTAATACTATTCAGTTCTACTCTAAACAAGCTAACAGAATGAACTGAGAATATAAGCAAGCAACTAGTAGACCTACCAATGGGTTTTGAAATATCATAGAGAAGACAATTATGTTTGGGCCTGTCCTAACTAAGACTACAGTAAGATGTTGCACTGAACATACCTTCTTTTATTTTGATAAGTATGATGGTCAGTCCCAGTACCTACAGGCCACACTGCAAACTGTTTTTTCATATCTAATTGTGTAATTTGTTTTTTCTCATCAAGACTGTATGAAACACCTACAACAGTAATTCAGAAAGCACAAACACCAAAACTAAAATCTCTCCAAAAAGATACATCTCTACAAATACTGCTTTTGAACAGTAGACAACAATTGAGACTACTGGTTGTTTTTCCTTCATTGCGACCAAGTGCTAGGAACAGTACAGCAACAATTAAAAAACCAAATAAAAATACACAGAAATGTAGATTCATTTAGGTTGGAAAAGACCTCTAAGATCATCAAGCCCAACCATTAACCCGGCATGTACAGATCTTTTAAATACCTCCAGGCACAGTGACTCAACCTCTTCTCCCGGCACCCTGTTCAAGTGCTTGACAATCTTTTCTGTGAAGACTTTTCCCTAATACTCACTCTAAAGCACACCCTGAGGCCATTTCTTCTTGTCCTGTCACTTGTTATTTGGGAGAAGAGACCAACAGCTTCCTCAATACAACCTCCTTTCAGGTGGCTGTAGAGAACAGTAAGATGTCCCTGAGCCTCCTTTTCTCCAGGCTAAACACCCCCAGCTCTCTCAGCTGCTCCTCACAGGACTTGTGCTCCAGACCCTTCACCAGCCCCACTGCCCTTCCCTGGACTCACTCCAGCCCCTCAATGTCTTTCTTGCAGTGAGGGGCCCAGAACTGGACCCTGCGCTCCAGGAGTGGCCTCAGCAGTGCTGAGTACAGGGGGACAATCCCTGCCCTGGTCCTGCTGGCCACACTATTGCTGATACAGGCCAGGATGCCACTGGCCTTCTTGGCCACCTGGGCACACATTGGCTCATGTTCAGTCTACTATCAACAACCAGCACCCCAGGGTCCTTTTCCAACAGGCAGCTTTCCAGCCACTGTGTCCCCAGCTTGTAGCTTGGCATGGGGTTGTTGTGACCCAAGCACAGGACCCAGTACTTGGCCTTGTTGAAATTCACACAACTGGCCTTGGCTCATTGATCCAGCATGTCCAGATCTCTCTGCAGAGCCTTCCCACCCTCCAGAAGGACCACTCCTGCCCAACTTCAGGTCAGAGTCTCAATGGAGTGGAGAAAATGATGCTAAAAGAAAATAATCCTAGGAAAACCAAGGTTTTTACATAACTATAGCACATGATCCAGTAGTTTTCCTAGTGCACAAATGCACAGCAAAAATTTCATGCCAGTAACACATTCAGAAATGAAACTAATGGCTGTAAATAAAGCACTTAGCTTAGCTCATCTTGCACTCTTTTATATTAAGTCCACGGCTGCATTGGAGCTGTACTGTCCTGGGGCAAGAAGACTGAGCTAGTAATACCACAGGGACACGGTTGCACTCTCCTTTTTCATTCCCCATGCTAAAACTCTTGACTTTTTGTTGCAGCTATCAGCAGCACCAATGGCTGCTATGAGTAAGCAAGAATTTGGGAAGCTGCTCCATAAGCTTGTCTATGTTAGGCTGCAGGGGTTGGAACAGAAGTTTTGGCCCTCCTTAAACCTAAGTCTTGGGCTCAAGGTAAGCCACTTACATAATCCGCTGCACTGAGGCTAGGGCATTCTGATGCATGTAATGATGAAAGACGAGACTACTCAGATTGCAATCTTTGACATTCTAAATCCATTGCTCTACTGAAAATGCTATCATCTTGCTGTGATAGCACAAGAACAGATTATTCCTTTGCTTAATTAAGATGGTTATTTTATTAGTATGAAGCTTTAACTAATTAATCTTCTGCCATCTACAACTCTGTATATGATCCTAAATCTGAAAATCAAAATCATGACTGATGCTTTTTTTTTAAATTAAGTAAGAGCATAACTATTTGTAATCCTTCCCCCTGAAATAAGCTAGCTCCAAACAAGCCTGTTACTGTCTTCGAAAAATATAGTCTACACAACTGAGAGTACGTATGTTTTCCAGATACTAAGAGCTTACAACTGCATATTGAAGCAGAGTATTGACATCCTTCAGAAACAAAGTGTCATATTTCAGTACTCCTATGCATTTAATTAGTAAAATTTCATACTTACCACCTCTTTCCAACTCCATCACCATCTGGAGACCGTGTATAGGTGATCTTGAACTCTATATCAGGTACAAGCTGCATGGCTAGACGATAAAACTTGATGGCTGAAAATAAAGGTTTGATGTTCAAACACATCTGATGCCCATACTAGTTTATCAAAGCAAAGACTGTTTTCAGAGAGATGGTTTCAGCTAAAATCACTAAAAAGGTGGAAAATGTCTTTGCCTAGGAAAGCTTACTTAGTCTGAACTGTTAGGTTTAAATTCAGAAGAGAGGAACATTAAGTACCTTTTTTCTAAACTAAAAACCTCATGTACCTTATCAGAATAAAGACTTATCTTAGATGTAGCTCAGCTTTTACAAATTTACTTTAATTACCACAAATTCAACTATAGAGTAGAAAATTTTACATTAAAACATTAGTAACTCCTGATGTTGTTTGTTGCCCAGCACTTGCAAAGATTTCCCAACAAGCTGTAAAGATTTTAGACAGTAGATCCATAACTAGCTATAAGTTAAATGAAAGAGAAAAATGATGCAGGTAACTTAAGTCCCTGGTATAACACAAACAGGCATTTAGACATATTTACAACACTACAAAGGTGAGAATGATGAATAAAATATTGTTGCAATTTTAAAATTTCAACAATAGATGCAAAATATATCAATTTCTCTATGGAAACCCCTGGAAACTAAAGAAGGCACAGAACCAAGCCACTCAGCACACTGAGGGTGAGGAAAGCAGCCTTGTCAGAGAACTGTGGGACGTGGAGGAAAACCTGACCGCTTGGGGTTTGCACACTTTTCTCACACACACAGAAAATACTTCTGCCTTTAGCAGAAGATGTTTACAAACACTGAGTAGAGACAGAGGTTCAGGAACATCACTGTGGCAACAAACTGTTATTTAAGCTGCAGAATGTCTTTCTTCTGAAACAGCTCTGTGAATCCTTCTTAATTTAAATGAATTTGATGTATGCACATTCAATCTATTTTAATACCAGTAGTAAAACTACATATCCATGTATATATTTCTTTGTATTCCCACATCGTGACACCAAGATCAGAGGGCAATTCTTCTTCAGCTTGGACTCTTAAAACCAAAACACAAATAAAACATTAGTGAGTGTGGAGCTCAGAATTTGTCTGATGAGTCTGAGAAACTCGAGTTTGGGGCTAGTAAATGTTCCTGTTTCCTTGAGTTCATGTCAGGGTCAGTGACTGACAAATGGTATCCTTTGGCTGTTGAGGATGAGAAATACCAATAACCAGCTAAATAGAGATAGTCTCAACTTTAGCATTTAATCTTGCAGACAAGGCCTCTACTGTACTTAAGCAAGAACAAGCTGCAGCAAATAACTGGCTCACAAACATCAGGTAGCAGATTTCAGAAGCAGCCATGGATTCTGATGACCTGGGCCAGGTCAGCAAACAAAAACCTAGTCTGAAAACAGATGTCCCAACATGTGCTCAGTAATATATCTGTGTCTGGTGTAGGACTGTGCCACTAGGGTCTCATATAGATCTATGTGTAGAAATAGTTCAGTTTAGTTTCTCTAAGTCTCAAATCAAATTCAGTTGAGAAATATTAATTCCTATTCATGCAATGCAGATGTCTGAAACAGTTTAGATACTATTATTTCTTTGCTGCTATGTTTAACATACAAGGAGTGCACTGAAGCAGATGGAGCCACAGCTTTCTTTTTATACACAAAATGTTTAAATAGACTGCTTTCCTCACCTTTTTTTTTAATTTATTCAGAAAGTACCTTCACAATCTACTACATGATTTCCTAAATATGTACCAGATTTTAGTTCTGACATATTTTTTTACTGTGCATTTAATCCTTTACCAAACACCCACCATATCTTAGCCTAAAGTAAAAACATGTAACAAATTAGAAACTGAGATAACTGATTTTATTAACTACAGGGAACTCATATTTCTCTCACATAACATGAGACATGAAACAACCACCAGAAATCCCTTGAAAACAAAGGAAAATTCCCATGGTGAAGTGGCAATTTTGTATTCAGCAGGTGGCTAAGTTCAGGAGCTTCCAGAGTTCTCTCAGATTTCTGTATCTTAACTTATTTTGCACCTGTACTCTAAGCACGGTGGCCAAACCCACTGATGGATGAGCAGGATGGCACATACATTCTGCTTTGCTTTCTTTCTCGCATGAAAGAAACAGAAAATTGGTATCTTCACTACTGACCTACAGGACTTGGAAGTTAGGACAGAATTCTTACTCTCTAGATTCTGAAATCTAAATATGAGAAAGAAAACTTTGAATTTCCATTTTCACTAGTGCTGATAGCAAGAGTGCAGGCAAGCAAGCTAGGCACCTTAAATATTTATGACAAACCTCAAAGACTACCAGATTTCAATGCTCACTGCAGGAATTCTTGAAAAGCTATTTTAGCATGCTGTGTTAATCAAAAAACAAACAAAATCCCCCAAACCCAAACAGATCTCTCCAAAAAAAACCCAACAAAACCAAAAACAAAACACCAAAAAACTCCCACAACCAAACAACAAAGCATTAAAGCATTCCACAGATTAAGTAGTTATGTTCACAGCGGAACGATGAGAACTGAAAGCACAGGAAATATAGTTTATTGTCTTGATTAATTATTATGCTAATTTCGTGTTACGGAAGTCATATAAAGAGGGGCTCTATATGAAGAAAAAATCCAGTGCTCCATTCAACTGCAGTATTTCAAGATACTGTTATTTTGCCTGAAAGCTAGAAATTCCTTCCTTGATGTCATTTTTGCTTTACCTCAACCTTAGAATTGTGATGTGATGTTTCCTTCCATAGCCTGTTTGTTTGCTTATCTGAATGACGGAGCTCTCAAACCACTGTTAGCCTGTAGTTTAAGTCCACTGGCACCATGCAGTTTTGCCCATAAATCACAGGGTGTTAGATTTCTCTGTAATAAGGGTGTTCATTGTAGACTTCCACATTACCTTCATAAAGGGCCCCATTTCTTTCTTCTTCCACTGCCTTCAGGAAAAGTTCTTTTGCCTGCACAGTAAATTACACAGAGTACTTCTTTAATTCCTTATAAATACAAGTGAAACGTCACTTGACTTAGAATTATTTTTAATCTTGCCTACTGTACCTATGACAGAGATAACAAAATAATTCCATAAATAGAGAAGACATACTCATGTGCTACAAGACATAACTGAAATTCCCAGTCAACAAACTATCTATATTCCTGCTGCTCATCCCTTACCTATTGTCTTTCAGAAAGCAGACTGTGAAGGTGACACCAAGGCAAACATAAAGACTAGAAAAATCAGTGTAGGATTATGTAGACATTAGTATGGAAATAATGAGATAGTAACTTCTGTTGTTTTTGCAGATTTAATTCATCATTATCTTTTAGAAAAGTTATAGTGGAACAGTAATACAGACAAAACCTCAAAATTATGGATCTCTTTCTGTACCTTCTCCTCTTTTGCGATCTCCTGTTTTCCTCTGGCATCAACAGACTTTAGTCCAGGTTCTCTTGACGATGCTCTGCATGGTAGAGGCTCCAACCCACTAGAACTCATACCTGGGGCAAGCTCGAACATCCACTGAGCTCTGAACATCTGGAGCTCTGCCTAAAAAACATGATTAATTCTACTTAGTATCACATATTCAGACAGTATATCTTCTGAGGAGAAACTATAAAGTACAAACACAAAAAAGAATTTCAACTATGCTTTCCAAGCCTTACATTTCAACATTTCCAAGCTTTACATGGCTTCAGTGAATTTAGGCACAGAGAGTTAGCAATTGTTTTATGGTAAATTAAAACAAAAAACTGCACAAGGACTTGTTCAGTCTCATTCAATAGTAAAAGTGCTTTTTTCTGGACTGTTCACCTCAGAAGAAAAACTGATGGTTCAAGAAGTGGTTGTTAGTACTATGGTTATGATCTAAGATCCCATAGAAAAGTGATCTTTCCAGACATTATCATGTTTATTCTTGTTTATGCAGGATTATCATAAGCAAGAAGTCAATTAGCTCTTAAAATGAAAATTAAGAAAATCCAGGTTTTTGTACACAAGCAGTCTAAATTAGCTAACATTCAAGATGGTCATTTACATAATATACAAATAAGACCTTAGTCCTTTCTCTTTTAAAAAGTATGAACTATGCTGTGTGAAATAATACAAGTTACAATTCCTGCCATGCCTTTTTTTCAGCATCTTTGAAGTTACACTTTACATGTCTCTTGCAATCATCACAACTTCTGGGGAGCAACTACGCAGAAATCTAGTCTTGTAAGAGACCACACTTTTCTATTACACTGCTTTTATCAGCTTTCTGGTCCAGTAGAGAGTGACAACTTAAACTGGAATTTGATCACAGAAACTGCTGTCCAATTTCTGTAGCTCTTCAAAGAAATTCCTGATCTGTCACAACCTTTCTTTTCATCTACACAGATAGCTGAAAACTGAATTTGACACCTGGAACACAATGCAAAATTTATGTCACTTTTGGAGGGGCAGACAGATTAAGCATTTGTCAGATCAACAAATGTGTGGTTACCAAATGAGGATAAGTGGTGCAGTTTAAATCACAGCAGTACTATGTTTGTAAAAACCCATTAGCATGAGAGACATACCTGAAGATTTGCTTCACCAGATCTTTCACTGTCATCGGTTCTTACCAAATCAGTGTGACAATCTTCTTCAGCTTCTGCCTAGTAGAGAGCAGACAAATGTGATTATAGGGTCTGCATAAGTCCCTACAGCACATTCATAAAGAATGACTGTCATGGACACACATAAAAAAAACCACTAGCCATACTTCCTTTTCCATGATAAAAATTAATTTTAGAGCTATTGAGATCAGTTGTACTTCCATATTTACTCAATGAAGATGGGTTTTGCATTTTAGACACGTTAATCCAACACAGATTAGCTGTGTATCACTTGAAGGTTTCCATGCTTCAGTACACTGGCATACCTGACTAAATACACTCAGTGTCTATGTCAAAGCATAGAGCAAAAGCTTCAGTATTAAACAATTATGTGCTTTGTTCAACAAATTAAAATTTAATCACTATCTTCTCATTGTAAAGATAACCAGTAGTTTTCATTTGTTTAGTATTTGCAAGAGCACAAAAGTGCTTTGAACAACAACAGATACTTTACATATACATGTGCAACTAAACAAGAAATGTATTGGAAAATAACAGAAAAAGCTAGCATGAGAGCTTGACAGTTGGTTTTATTTACAGTACAGCTGTGAGACAGGTTAAACAAATAAAACCTGAAATAAGACCTTTAACTAAACCTAACATGGCTCTACATAGGAAGTTAAGCCGGCTAGTTTAAGAGGAAAACTTAAAAATGTGCAAATTAATTATCACAGTGAAATATACTGAGATTTATGGAATCTATACTAAAACAAAGGAAAACTAATTCTGAGCATCAGTGACAAGCCACTACAATGACAACAACAGCAAGATGCCAGTAAGGAGGAAAAAAATCACCCCAAAATCTCAACTAAGACATTCGTTTAAGGTTCTTCCTTCAGCTGAAGCAAATCAGTTTTTCTACCATCCTGCACTGCAACTCACATCTATAGTTCTTCAAGTAGATAATGCAAAGTGAGATTACAAGAAGGCAAACCTGACATTAAGATTATGACAACTACTTTAAAAAGTTTTATTTCCCACTCCTTCTATTGTACTTAGAGACTTCAAGCAACATTCTGTCAGTGACATTCTACCAAGCTCTCAAGTGCAGAAATCAAAGCATTCTTGTATTCAGAAAATTTATAGCCTTTTCAGAGCACCTGAAAGTTCTGATCAAACTACAGAATACTGGCAAATGTGACAGGAAGGCAACCTTTAATCTCTTTGTCTTGGTGATGAGCACCTCCCTGGAGTTACCACATGTCTTCAGATTCCCAAACGACCACAAACTTACTGACTTGTCATCTTTAAGAGTGTTTTCACTGATGTCTCATATAATTTATCATTTACAACTGACAGACATGGTTGGTTGGCTGGATAAACAAATACTGCATCTATTTCTACCTTCTCATTTTTAATTTCCGTACATTTTTCATTTCCCAGTAGAGGAAACAGGTGAGCCAGAACACTATAAAACACTAATGGCATTAAATCTCAGCAAGGACTAAATAACTTGAAAATTTTGTGGGCTTTGATTCCAGAATTTAATTGTAGGCAGTTAATGCCCTATGAGTTGTGACAGTCCTACTACATTATTAGCATCCAGGAATATTTTGTTGGCCAAGCAGAGCCAGCCTGGGAATGAGGTAGCTCTGCAATGGTGTCTGTAAGTGCATTATTATGGCACTGGGCTGACAGAAATAAGGCCTAATTCTGTCTGTGCAGAGTGCACCTTCTGGTTTGCAGCTGAATTATGTCCAGTCAGCTCTCCAGTCTGGGCAGAACAAGCCTGGTTTTATCTGCAAAATGCAGGAACTAGCAATTTCTAAACTAAATCAACACACTATCTTCTTGTGCATAAAGGCACGCCCATTAAAACCTTTAACTCCTCAAGTCTGTAAACTAACCGATTTAAGTGTTGAAACTACTTAAAAGGTTAGAAAGCTGGATGAAGTTGACCTCATTCAAAAACTTTACGTTTCACTAATCTGTTCAACTCTTGATTTTCAACCCCTCCTCTCCATTCAGCTGCCCTGCTTCATTTTTGAGTCACAGTCAGACATGGTAGTGGAGTAACTGCATCCAAAATGTCATTTGATGCTCTTTGAAACCTAAATATGCTCTCAACTCAAACCGAAAATATTATGAAGACCTGGCCCACAGCCTAAAAGCTGTCAAAAACCATCATGAATTTGATTACAACCAAAGTTTTGTCATTACCTTCCCTATACTGTGTGCATGTTCTGCAATCTCTCATATCAAAGGTCTGTCATCTGGCAATAGTAGCAGCCTAAGTGGCTACTCCTCTAAATTTACTGGTAAAGCATTTAATTGACATTGCTACTACATAGGAATGAACTAGAAAACTGATCTCTGTTAACAACCTTTCCACTATTTATTTGACCCGCTGAAACCCCACGATTTTGCTAGGACAAGTGACTATAAACACAGGTACTGTGAAGCAAGGACCTTCACCAGCAGACAGCTCATGAGATCACAGCTAAAGCACTTTACAGTGTGTACAAATTGGCTCTTTCCTCCCACTCTGAGAATACTTGCACTGTACTTATAGTTTCTAAAATTCACAGAACACTGTGCTCTAACTGCTACTTAGGGGATAAATCTAGATTGTTCATCATTGGGCTGTTGGCCTTTCTCCTGATACAAGTCAGCTGTCACAGTGACTTCATCCTGATTGACAGGAAGACATCGTACTGTGTACTGGCTGATTGGCTTGATTAATTTTCCATGAGGAAAGTAGTCAAGCCACCAAAAGGTAACGTGACAAAAGTAAACATCTGATTTCGGCCGCAACTTGTAAAAAATGAAGTCAGCTGAGTAGATTCAATTCTGATTTGCTTGCAAAGCTTTAGAAACCATTTGCCAAATGCAGAACTGTTTATTTGCACAGTTCAGTTTTGTTTTGCAATCAATAATTGCGTGCTGATTTCCTCAGAGTACATTAACCGCCCACTAAACTGTCTGCAACATCAGGTCCTTTAATAGTTCTCATCTGTTTCAGCAAAATAAAACCAAGATCAGAAACAGTTTGAAGCTCAGAGCCACCAGTTGAACAGTGCTATGTGTGAACCATACAGAACTCAGGGAGGAGCAAGCACGGCAAAGCGAAACAGTGACTGTCAGCTAACATTACTCTTGGTTTTATAGAAGAAATGAGAAAGCCACTCTATTTTTTCTGTAAATGTGGTAGAAACAACACGGTGTTCAAAAATAAGGGCTTTTAAAACCGTGGTGAGACATTTTAACAGCTCTTGTGTGATATAATGGTTTAACTTTGAATGATCGAGTTCTCATCATGGATACTTGAATCCATATTGAGGCGCAGTCAATAAAGCCATACTGAACCAAGGAGTATTTCTGGTATGTTAAATGACAAACTCAACTCAAGTCCATGGCCCACGGAGTCCTTTAAATTACTGAGTGACTTTATGCAACGCATTTTTTGATGGAAGAAAGGGAAAGGAAGGGCACGCTCCTCTGTAATGACACAGGGATTTTGTTCAGGCGCTCCTACGGAGGGCTGGATCGCTCCAAAACCAGGCTGCCCCTCTCATCAAACCCCTCAGCGGGAGGCGGCCGTGCCTCGCCGCGGTGGGGCGGGATCCCGGCACGTTTCCCACGAGCACTCCCCGGCGCCGGGGGGCGGACTGGCGGGCAGGGCAGGGCAGGGCCGGGCTGCCGGCCAGCAATTCGGCCGGGGGCCGCTCCCACGCACACACCCCCTTGTCCCGGTCCCGCCCGGCCGTCCCCGCACGGCGGCCGAGCCCCCGCCGCCCGGGCCCGCTCACCATGCTGCCGACGCTTGGGCGGCGCTGTCCCGTTCCGGGGCCTCTGCCCCCCGGCTTGGTCCGTGTGTCCTCCCTGCCCGCGGGGGGCACTTAGCAGAGTTCTCGGTCGGAGAAGCGCACCACGCAGCGGGAGTCCCTGCGGGCCCTGCGGACGGCAGCCATCTTCCCGGCGAACAGGGCCGGCGGCGGGAGCGGCGGGACACGGCCCGGGCGAACCCGCCAGGTCAGAGCGCCGCCTCCCGCGCGGGCCGCTACGACGCGCGACCGCACGGACTCCCCGCCCCACCGCGCACCGCGGCCCTTGCCGCTTCTGCCGCCCGCGGCGGCGCGGCGCAAGGCCTGCTGGGGAGCGTAGTCCGCGGTGGCACGCCACGGGAAGCGCGGTAGAGCAAAGGCTGCCGGGAAGTGTAGTCTCCGTGTGTGGGAATCCCGGCAGGCGCGATCCCAGGGGCAGGAGCCCAGGTAAAGAGGCGATGTCCGTGAGGCGCGATTTTGGTTGTGACTACCGTCAGGCCGGGACCCTGGCACAGGCGAATTGCCGACGGGGTGACGGGACAGCCCTCAGTGCCGCGGCTGTGGAGATAACAGCCGTGCCGAGGCCATTGAATCTCGTGGCCCTGGTGATTTCCCGTCCAGTTCAGTGAGCACAGTTGTCACCTGCTGTCAGCACACGCCTCGTCAGGTTTTCTAAAATTGGACTAAACCTGTTTTTTTTAAGCGTATCACAGTCTTTTTGTTCCAGAAGAAAACCACGTGTATGGATCTGTGAACCTTTGTGCATGGATACGGCCCTGAGCGTCTTCAGGAGGCGGACGAGAAGGCGTGTGTCTTCTCTGGAGGGGTAGGTGAGCGCTCAGGCTCGGGCAGCGGGAGCGGGAAATGGGGAGGCACGGGCTGCGGGAGCCGGCATCGGCAGTGGGTTCAGATCCAGGTGACTGCAGAGCTGCTCTGTGGAGAGGAGAGGACAGTGAGAGGCAAGGGGGCTGCCCGACAGGCCGGGCAGCCGGAGGTGGTGCGGAGCAGGGGGGACTGGGTGCTGCTGGCGGGCTGCGTGAGCAGTTGAGATGCATGACCACCTCAGGTTTTGAGATGGGGTGCTCATGCCTACAACTGGTTATCATTAGTGCTGCTTCTCGTTCGGAGTTGGAGTCAAAGCTGCTTTTTTCCTACCTGGGTGTGACTCTTCTTGGATATTAAATACTACATATTAATAAAAAAATCCTTTACTGTGAGGGCAGTAAGGCACTGCCACAGGTTGCCCTGAGAAGCTGTGGATCCCCCATCCCCGGCAGTGTTCAAGGCCAGTTTGGGTGGGGGTCTGAGCAACCTGGTGTAGCAAAAGTGGCCCTGCCCATGGCAGGGGGTTTGAAACGATATGATTTTTAAGGTCACTTCAGATCCAAATAATTCTATGATTCTTTTGCGACTGAAGAAGCCTTGCCTGTAACAACGGAAGAA
>VYZR01070066.1:0-21273 GCA_013400675.1 Oxylabes madagascariensis
GATGTTCTGTGATTCCATGAACCCCATCTGCCCTCTGCCCAGAGCCTTCTGCAAAGAGCACAGCACAGTTCATGTGCTCCTGACCTGCACACTGGGCCCATTGGGACACCCCAGCACAGCCCCACTGCCTCCCAACCACACCCCACACATCAGGGTTTGGGAGGTGCTGCTCCCCTCACTGCCTCATCTCTGAGCAAGGGGGGAAGGGCAATATTAATTTATGCCTGGCCAAGCCCCATACATACATCTCCTTTCCCTAAGGGAGTCTGCTCTCATATTTAACCTCTTCATTCTGCTGGCACTGGAGGTGGATGATGCAGCTTGGAGAGGTGCAGGCACCTCCCTCTCCCCCTCCTCCTGGAATCTTCCTCTCACTTGTGGTCCTTGGGATTCACCCAACGTTTCTCAGGAAAAAAAAAGAAAAAAAAAAACCCAGGACCTCTAGACAAGTATGCATTTAATAAGCAGTGAGACAAATAAGCTGCAGTTATCCCAGCAGAATTACAACACCAGAGAACAATTTTCTGCATTCCTCTGAAGGCCTGAAGGAACCCAATTGCCTGCTCTCAGGCTAAATAGGTACCAGACACCAAGTGCTCCATAAGCAAACAGAGCCCCCAAAGTGCAAAAATGAAATAAGTAAAAAGCTTCACATTACATATAAACCAGCCGTTTGCACCTTGTTATTAATGGTCTCAACTATGACCTTTACACCCTGCCTTGCTCAGAGTCATGGATCTATGAGGCTTGGCACCCTCACAACAATTCCAAGATGAGGAGCAGGGAATAAACAGGCTGGGCCAGCACTAGAGAGATGCAGGAAGGGAACTGGCCTGTGACAAATCTGGATGGAGAACCACCCCAGGGCCATCTCCATATGAATTTGTCCCCATAACCTCAGTGACCAAGGTGTTTGACAGCATGAAAAGTCCTTTTGCCACATACATACATGCATAAAAGCTACTAACAGGCATCTATTCCAAATTTCAAAAATGAAGCATGGTAAATATCTGCCAGAGATTATTCCCCAGAATTCTGACATGATTTATAGCCCACATGAACTAGGGTTGCAATGAACAGACCTTGTTACCCTGAAATATTTATTAGTCTAAACTGCCTCACCTCTGCTGTAAGAGTTTTATTATTCTAACAGTGCCAACAGCCAGTGGAAAGTTTTGCTCTAGCACCCACTATACCATCATGGTACACTACATTGAAATGCTCCCACTTCAGTGGCTACATGACATCAAATAGCATGTAAGCATCAAACACTTCAAGTCAGACAACATTAGGAAGCTTTTTCAGTAATGTGTTAAATCACATCTGTGTCATCTCTGCAGATGCACATGCAGTGAACTCCTGGTTCACAAAGACCTTCAGACACTTTTCATTAAAGTCAGTGCTAAGACAGGGCAAATTCAGACAGGAATTCAGTTGCTTAATTGCTTCACAAACAATAGTTTTACTGTGATAACACTTCCCCCTTTCCTATCCTTCCTAACCTTTTTGAAAAATACTCCTGGAGAAGTCAGAGGTTGGCAGGAAGAAATGCAGCTACCTTCTCTTCCTGGACATCCTGATCAAGAATTAACCTGACCTGGTGAGAGACTGCAAGCACCCAAAATTACCCAACAAACCAAACTCACCCCAAACCCAAACTTTGCCTAAATTGTCAAAGAATCTACAATTACCCTGGTTTACAAACACACAGATCCAGATATAGAAATAAATGCTGATCTTCAAGATTTGACTTTCACTGGCTACTGTGAATGAACTGAAAATGTGAAGAGTCTGTTAATGCCACATAAAGCCTTGTGAAAAAGCTACTACCAGCCCAATGGCTGTTAAGTCACCACAGTTCTTGTTTCAAGGAAGTTACATCAATATTCATCTTGTTCTGAGTCATAATTGTAATTTTTTATGTATACATACACATAACATAATTGAAATGGCATTACTAAGGTATGGGTCAGGTGTAAGTCCTTGCTCCTAAGTGGCAAAGAAACACTTCCCAAAAGCATGGACAATCCTGCTGGAAAATCATCCTCCCTCAAGAACTGCTGGCACTTCCAGAGACAGGAAGATTTTCATTACACAGCCTGCTGCCAGCTCTCCTTTCAGAACAAGCCCATCCCCTTTCTGTTACCATTATGTCAGGGGAGGACAGTGAGAGAAAGCAGCTCTGGGGATGATACATGGGAGGCAGAGCTTCATTTATAACCCCACACAACTGCTGGAAAAGGTTCAACTTTAAAAAGCATTAGCCTGGTTACCTTATGGGCCCCTGCAGATCACGAAGTGAAATCACATGAACACAACAGGCCTATTAATCACCACAGTGATGCCAAAGTGAGAAACAGCCCCAATGACCAACTGGAAAGAAAGTTGAGAAAATTACATTCTACTAGTTAGGTAACTCTAAAAACACTGGTAATATCTTTCTGTAGGGCTTCCCTTTTGATTCCTTGATAAATTCAAAGAGTTAACCTGGATTGAAGTCAACAGAAATATACAGTGGAGAGCAAACAATGGCATTTCTACATAAACAAGTGTGTTTCCCTTCAGTTACAAATAAACTACACTTACATGATGTGCAGAGGTGACTTTCTGTTCTTCACAGAACTTGGTTTACAAGGTAAAGAACGATTTAAAAATAAGGAAAAAGAAAAATAACTAATTCTTGATGTTCTGTGTAAGGAGGTATTTTAAGTCAATTCAAATGACTTGTAATTGACTGACATAGGGATTGTTTCAGAGAATACAGTAGGCTACAGCAAGCTTCTTCCATCCAGGATTCAGAAACTGGATTAACTTACACCACCTTTGGAAGAAGCCATCAATGTCACAAACATTCACAAAGATAATGGAGATCAAACATGTAAAATCTCCCCAGTTCTTAGTGGCAAGTATATGTGCTTACCTGCAAAAAGTAAGATGATGGGTTTTCATGTGCTCAGAATCAGCATTTATCCACAAGCCTGTGCTATTTTTTCACTTCCCCTTCTAAGAAGCCTGGGCTGACATGACTTTGCTTCCCCAATGCCAAGCAGGAGACCTGCATGGGAAGAGGACTTTTGCTCTAATGGGAGAGTGGAAATGGAAGTGACACCAATTACCTCAAACCACACGGCTGCCACAGCCATCTTTTCACCTCTGCAGTAAACAAACCCTCAGGGCTGCTCTGTATGTGAAGCAAGGCTTTTGAAGAGTTCTCCACATCTCCATTCTCTTAAAGTCTTCATATCAACAATGACTCTACTTCGGACTAACACTTGAAAGTTCAGGTCTCCCAACAGACTCCCATGCAGGTATCTCAACACTTTGGGCAGTTTCAGAAGCCATCCTGTCTTTCAAAATGCTTTGTCTTGAAGAATAAAAGATGCACAATTAAACCTAAGGAAGTAACATGAAATAGAGGTGTTTACCATCTCCTTGAGTAATGCAAGCTCATACGATAGAGAAGAAACAAATCTTTGTTTGCACATTACAATCTATATTAAACAGACACTAAGAAGTCAACAAATTCAATGTGTTAAGTAGCAACTTTTTAATAAAGAAAGCAGAACCATACTTTGCTGTTAACAAATATTTTGAAAAAGGCTTATAAAATTAAATCTAAGCCAAGTATCCGGTGCATCTGCAGCTGAGAAGGAAGCATCAATACTCCAAACACCTGCTCAGTTTGTGTATTCTCCTTTCTTACAGAGGAAGTATGAGCTTCCAGTTGTCCAAGTGATTTAGAGAGCAATAAACTATTGCTCAACAAGAACTATTTTCTTAGATGATTACAGACTAAGGCCAAAGAAGAAATTCCCATGTTAAGCACCATCAACATGGAAGCCTGTCAAGGATATCAGTTTAAAGAGCCCAGATTTCTTCCCTGGCCCCCAGAGCTGGGGGTCAGCCAACCACCAAGTGAGGCTCACGAGAATAAAAATCAAACTATCATGGAAATACACTCCAGTCACACTAGAGTCAGCTGATGCCAGGGGCTGGACAGCAGCAGGTCCTCAATGTGTTCCATAGGGAAGGTGAAGGAAGAGTCCCAAAGCACTGCAAGAAACAGAACACAACAATAAACCAGCTCAGTTTCCAAACCAACTTCCTCCTGCAGACTCAAGGTACGAACAAAAACCACCCTGTGTCTTTCCCCCAGGACAACAGAATCCCAATCCCTTCATGCTGATGCCATGAAACAGGCTTGTTGTAAGCATTAGATGTTGATGAAGACACAGAGAAGAAGAAAAGCCCTCTGGAAGCCCCGGTCCCAGCCTTGTGCACTCACCCCTGGCGCAGTCCCTTCAGCTGGAGGCCAGAACGCTGGGGGCACTCACCGGCCACAGCACCCGCAGCACCTGGGCAGAAGCACAGGGTCAGGATGGCATTCCTGCACACCACAGCTCCTCCAGCTGCTCAGCACTGCGCCTCCAGGGCTGAACAGACCAGGGAGGGGAGGACAGTGGGTTTTCAGAGAACCACAGAACATTTTAGGTTGGAAGGGACCTTAAAGAACACCTCACTGTTTCAGCATTCAGGCATAGATTATTTACAGGTCACTGACTCAAACTGAACAGCCTATCCACCAAGAGCAGTCTGTGCTTCCAGACGGGATCCATATTCTAGATGCCATCTAAACAGTTCCAGAAGTAAGATTAGGCTAAGACAAATCGTGCAAACTCCCCTGCACCTTCTCAACCCATCCCCCAGATATTCCACTGGCACTCAGGTTATCCTTGTGCAAACCCTCATTTCATGAATTAGCAACAACAGGACTCATTTACTTTGAAAGNAATTTTTAATTTAAGTCCCATGACTTCTTTCTTCGTTGTGAAAGTATCAAGCGATCCATACAAAACCACTTTGGAACAGGGACTGTGTTAGGATTTTGTCCAATTCCCTGAAAAATAAAGTTGTTTTCAGTAGGATACAGCAGGAACACTGCTCCACTACTTTTTCAGTATTTTAGTAACAATTTACACTGGTCTATTCCAGTAACACAAGGTTCCCATGTAAAAAGTGGGATTGATCTGCTTGGAATTGTCCAGAGCAGCTGTGGCTGCCCCATGGAAGTGTCCCTTGATCCCTGGAAGTGCCCAAGGCCAGGATGGATGCGGCTTGGAGCACCCTGGGATAGTGGAAGGTGTCACTGCCCATGCCAGGAGGTGGAATGGGATGAGCCTTAAGGTCCCTTCCCACCCAAACCATTCCATGATTCTATGGAGGTGTGTTCAGTGTTTTCAGGAACTTCTGACACCTGCTCACAGTGCCAGCTATCACTCTGTACCACTGCTGTTCCTGCAGACTTCTTGGTGTCTTTGTATCACAGAAGGAATTGTGCAATCTCACTTTTGAAAAATGATACACGTCCACCCAGTCCTCCATCTATGTAATTATTAAAAAATAAAAATTCATACTGAATGAAAAAACAATCAGACCCTTTTGCCTACAATTTTGACAGAAGTTGTTTTATCTAGCAGTGTTTTTCAGCTTGTTCACAGAGCTGTTCACATCATTGTCATTTGCATACCTTCCTCCCTTCTGTCACTTACTGTGAAGAATCTAAACAGTAACTACCTCAGAAACAGAGCTGTCTAATGATCAAGAACAGTGTGATGCTCCAAGAGATCAGAAATCTGAATGAAACAAACAGCGAGGCCCAGGGAGCACCTGCACTGGTACTGCAGCTCCTGTGGATCCTCTGCCACTGCCTGCTCCACTGTCCTCCCCAGCACCAGCTCATACAGATATCATGGAATCATAGAACACTTTGGGTTGGAAGGGACTTTAAAGATCATCTAATTTCAACACCTGTCAAGGGCAGGGACACCTTCCACTAGCCCAGGCTGCTCCAACCCCATCCAACCTGGCCTTGGACACGCCAGGGATTTGGCAGCCACAGCTTCTCTGGGCACCTTCACGGGTTCAGGAAATGCTCAGCCTTCTGGCAGCAGCAGTCCCCAACACCTGCAGCCCCCCGAGGCGTGGGGACACCCGAAATCCCGGCGGCGCCGGCTCCCCCGGCTCCCGCGGCCGGTGCCAGCGCTCCGGCCCCGCCGATGCTCCATCCCTCTGTGTACATTGGAACCAGCAAGCGCTTCCTTGTGATTTTTGGCCACTCGGAATATTTTTAGCAATTTGCCAAGGTTTACCCTGTGATTTATTATGGAGGAAACAAACTCAAGCACTAACAAATGAAAATATGTAAACTCAGACTTTTCAAGTCAATAGAAAGGTATTCAACTTCTTAAACCCCTTCTGAGGCGTTCAGCTCGCTGCGGACTCAACTGCTGGGAAAACAGTTTGATTAAGAAGTAACTGAAATGTAATCCAAGGAGTCACTGCTTGGATTTATAGTGAAAAATTCCATATACACTTTCCAATTGCCATTCCTAAAACTGTGTTCTAGGTTTCTTGGAAATTCAAGACTTGGAAATACATTTTGCATTGCTTTTATCTATGGCCAAAGCACTCCAGATATACCAGCTAGAACTTTATTATCTCAAAGTACTATATTTAATAAATTAAAGAACAGTAAGATGAAAAATACTTGGAAGTAATGAAATACTAGCAAATAATAATTGCTTTATTACAGTATGCTTGAGTAGAAAGGCTAGTATCATTAAATAGAAGATAATCTTCCATTTTTGGTATGAAAATTCAAGTAGATGCTACCATTACAGACCTCCAGAAAACAAGAGAGTCTGTATAAAGTGTTAGCAGCCATCACAGCATTATCTGTATTTAAACTATTGAAGCAATCTATTAACTAATACACAGAATCACAGAATCATAGAATGGTTTGGGTTGGAAGGGACTGTAAAAGTCATCTAGTTGCAACACCCTGTTGTGAGCAGTAAAAACAGAAATGTTACTTTGATGTTGAGTATCATTGTTTCTTACAAGTTTTCTGAATCCCTCTGAAAACATCAGGAGTGGAATCATGAGTACAATCATTTAATAAGTAAAATATGGAAGAATTTTTATCATTGAAGTATGATTGAGAGTCAACATTAATTCTAGCTAAAATAGCAGAATACTGGAAGTTGCTATTTCCTTCTCAGCTGCCAATCTCGAGAGAGCAACAAAGAATTCCCTTCTTGCCTCTCAGTACAGTTTCCACTTTTGCTGATAATGAACTGCCACAGAGAGTGTCAAAACCCCTCTGTCTGTGCCTGCTGCCGCTGATTTGGCTGGGGGAATGCTGTGGCAATGCACACTCTTCTTGATCATCTCCTTTTTCAGCTGAACAGACACTCTCCATCTTTTTCTAAAGAAAATGAACAAAATAAACACACTGCCAAATGACTAAACCCTGGGAGGTTTTTTCCCCACACTTGGACATCTAGTCACTGGACTAGAGGCTACTTCACCCTGGGCCTCAAAATTCCCAAAAACCCACGAGATACCTTAGCAAGTCCCATGACAGAGACAGTACTTACAGCTTTTGCAAAAATGACCATCAGCTCAGGGAACTGGTGGGTAAGGAGGGCCAGCATGGCTGAAAAGGAGCACAGGCCTGCTGTGAAATGGATGAAAAAGGGAAGTTCCTTCTGGGGGTAAACGGAGACTTCATGAAATGCTGAAAGGAAAAAATGAAGAATGTTGACATTTAATAATCAAGGACAGCTTTCTGAATTATTTATGGCCTTGTAACTCATTTCTGGACTTTCAGAAGCAAAGACTCCTGCAGCACAGCTTAGGTTCCAGTACTTTAACGTCTTAAAAATTTTTCCCCTATATCACATGCTTGTTTTCATTATTAATAGTCTTTACATATTTGTTTTCATTATTAATATTCTCTTCCCAGTCTTCTTTTTCACTTTCATGGGCTTTATTTTTGAAGCATTTCATCAGGCTCAGGTTTTGGTACCTACTTTTCTAACAGGACAGAGGGAACACCTGTAAAGTTCACAAGCTGTCAAAATTACCCAAACCAAGTAGAACAATTCAGGTGTTTTGAACTCCCTGGAGCTCTAATCCTGTTCCTGACAAGAACGACACATCTCCGCACCCCGTAAGAAGCTGAGCAAGTACAAAATGACCAGCATGTTGTATACACATGTATTTCTTAGTACTTCTTGAAGACTTGTGGTTGTAGACTACAGTAAATCTGTTCAGAGCAGCTGACAGAGCAGACCTCAAAGAAAACAGCACCAGGACTGGGTTATAAATTCTGTACATAGCAGCTCCTTGCAATTTCCAATCTCTGGTAACAAAATCCAAAGCAGGTGATTAGGCAGGCTGAGGGTGGCATGTGGAGCTTTCAGCACTCACAACACTACTACTGGTCACTCGCCGAGGACCTGCTGGGTAAATTTGCAATTACTTACTGGTCCTGGATACCTGCAGCTCTGATTTCTACCCAATGATTTGAATGGTTTTTAAATGAAGAAAAAAAATAGTTTCTATAGACATAAGTAATTATAAAAGAACTTTCCTTTTTGACAAGCTGTTTTTAAAATCTAACAAAAACATGAAATTATAAATGAGCCCTTTTTTGTAAAATGAGAAAATACAATTGTATTCTTTCTTAAACTGAAGTCAGTGGAGGAAAAAGATACTTTACCCTCCAGTTACTGCTTCTGAATGCTACCACATTAAAGCACCATTAGAAGAGTAAACCCAGCGAAGTGCCTTGTGCTCTTGCAACTCATTAATGGCAAAGTGCTCAGGGTTTGTTTTGGTTTTAATGACAGATTTTGGAGCACAATTAAGTAGGATATTTGGAGATCCATGTCTAACATCCGTAAGAGATGTAAATGGTACCCAGAGATTCCTACTATATAGAAACCCACCTCGTTTCTAAAACATGGAGCTATACACTTTTGGAAAGTGTTTAAAAAATAGGAACTAATTCTTTTTGCAGTAGCTTTTCCTACACTGGGAAATTAAAACCAAATTCAAAATAGGTAAAGACAACTAAAGGTAATTCTACACGTTCACAGACATTTGAGAAGCATTACTCATCAGACCAATACGGGTTTTTCAGATCATTGATTTGGTCAACATTATTTTAAATAGATAACTTTTTGTTTAAATTAGGTGTCAAGATTTCTTGAGGAAGTACTGCAATAAAAGTGTTAAGATGATTTTATTTATAGGTAGTTTTATATTTAAAACATAACAGGAATGCGTGAGTGATCCTGTTGAAATATCTGCATGTGTTGGTGTTTAATTATGCTGGGAAGTCTACAATTTAGGGTTAGTTGCTAACCAAGGAATTCCTTGTGCAATATCCTGCATAAGTGAGAAATGAGTAATTTAAAGCAGTCTGGGGGCAAATTTAAATTACACATTTTAAATATAACTTCAGGCTTTTAAATAGAAACACGTCTGTGCAGTTTTCCTTTCCACAGCTGTGGTCTCTGTAGGGCTGCTGGTGCTTTTGCAGTAGCCCTTTCCAGTCCCTGGGGAATTGTGTTTCTTCATGATATAGAAGTTCAACCCCAAAGGAATTCAATTGAGATGTATAATTAACAGCTCAATTCTAATCTAAATTAATGCTGTTTTCCTAAATATCATGAGTACAGGCAGTAATGATATAGTTTATTTGTCTTGCCCAAAGGAAAAAACATGTAGGCTCATAATTGCATAAAGTAACCTTGAAGCAAAGAGCAGCTGGATAAGACTGACTTTTCAGTATCAAATGTTAGTATAAATCCATAGAAATACATGTATAAAAAGTTTCAGGAGGCAGCCAGCAGATAAACAGACCATTGAATTAACAACAGAAAGCAGTCTATGAAGCTACAGATCAACCAAAGATTCTCTGTAAGATCACAGACAGGTTTGACTGGATACCCAATGCAGGACTGGAACCATGGATTGATTCCTTCCTACAACAGCAGTCAAATCCATAAATTCTTTTAAAAGCAATTTTTAACAAATGGTCAACTTGTTGTTCTCAAGGTTGGCCAGACTCGGTCTGAATGTACCACACACAGATTTCGTCTCTGAAGGACTCAGGCTATTACAGCATCAAGCTGACATTTACCACACACACATCAAGTGCTTCAGGATCTGTTGGGAGGGACATCAACAAACAGCTGAACCCCCTTCACAGGAAGCTCAAACTAAAAAAATCACAGTAAGGTAAATACAGAATACCACAAACTGACTATGTCCTTAGCCTGTGTTTTATTATCATTACTGCTTAGAAACCACTTACTTGGCAACAGTTCTCTGTCTGCTGTTTCTGTGCAGCTTGGGTAGGGATAGAAAAGATGTCCTTTCTCTAATGGGTATGGGATCATCCTAAATGCTGCAAAAAGAGTGAGTGACATCAGATCTGTATCTAATCAGGGAACCAGTTTCTCACAAAGAGAACCAATCATGTTTGAGAGGGGTAAAGGCAGAGAGACTAGTCTAGAAAAAAATAAAAGGCCACACTTAC
Source organism: Oxylabes madagascariensis (assembly GCA_013400675.1). Taxonomy (NCBI): domain Eukaryota; kingdom Metazoa; phylum Chordata; class Aves; order Passeriformes; family Timaliidae; genus Oxylabes; species Oxylabes madagascariensis. Next base: position 10,394 of record VYZR01070066.1, read on the forward strand.
TGCCTTCCCATGTGCAGTGCAGCAGATTTAGAGCCCCTTCTATCCTCTTCCAGTGCTGGAGGTGAAAGAAAGCATACGCTACTGCCTCGCTGTCCCCTCGCTTCAGAATGTGCTCTGGAGGCAGCACCAGGCTTTTCATTTCTAGTAAATACTGAAAGGAAAAATGGAAAGCACACCTGGTTACATGGAATATTCCAAAAGCTTTCATTGTGAAACATAAATGATCATTTTAGGCGTAACTGAGCGTAGAAGGGGCCAGCTTCTACCACACAGCAGCCAGGCTGCACTAAGTGAGGAATGAAAAGCAGCAAAACACACTCCTGTGTCTATGACTCTTAAATTAGGCTTTCACACACAAAAAAATCAAGAAAAAACATACAGCTTTAGTAAGACAAAATAAAAATACATTCTTGTGGAATAGACATTAAGGATAATGCTGCAGGTGCAACACCAATGAGGGATAAATTTAGGCTGGTATAAAACCCCAAACCAAAGGTATTTTTGCTCATTACTTCATCACTGAAAGCTTCAATGTAGGTGGTTGAGGACTTGTTAGCTCTGAAGTATGAGCAGCAAACCTGAAAGTGTCAGTGTGCTAACCAAAAGGAAGAATAATAAACCAAACCCAGGAAAATCTTCTTTTAATGTGGTCTTACTGGGCTACCACAAAGTATCTTTGATTTCAGATTTTTTTCAATTTCAGCCCTCTCCCTCCATCAGCAGAAAATCTGATGCTGAGAGGGGTCAAAGAACACAGGGATTAATCATTTCCTATTTCTTTGCAACATGGAACATGCAATTTTTTAAATGTACCACATTTTCTCATGGTACATTTAAAAAGTCAGGGATTTAAAAGCTATGTTCACTTGAACTTAGCTTTTAAAAACAGATGACTACTTTTTACAAGAATGAAATGACAGTTTCAGCTCTAGTATTTACCTGTGAGCTGTCCTCTCCTACTATACAGTGTCTCATTCAATAACAGCCAAAGCTAATCCACATCTTTGATCAACGTAGCTGGCAATTCCTCGGAGTGTCCCCCGAAGTGTAAGAATGCAGCTAACTCACCAATTTATTTCAGCAGATGCCACAAACTATGAGATTATTTACCAATCCAGTTTGAGGACTTAACTTTTCCCATTCAGACTCTTCAAGGAATGTAGGAGGGGTTGTGCCCCAGCCAAATAAAGCACATTTGCTGCCTGGCTAGGCTCTTCTCTCAGTGCCTTGGGCCTGCACTCCAGAGGGTAATATTCTTGCTAATCCTCTCTAATCCTCTTCAATTTTTTTTTTTTTTTTAACACAGTAAAGGATCACTCACACAGCACTGCTGTGGGAAAATGGTCTCAAATATCTGACCCCTGACCCGACTCCTCACGCTCTCCACAGTGCCCACTTTTCCATTATGCTAACTGGGAACACAAATCCAGCAGTGATGGTGATGCCCCACTGCAAGTATTGCCAAAACACACCGATGCTCAACTCCAGGCTTTGGCTCTCTCTGAGCCTATGTTACCACATAAACAGAAAAATTCCAGTCTGGCAGGTTTTCACGTCCATGTTTAAGCATAAAACAGGCAAAGTGTCAGTGCTGAAGGTATCTCAGTATTGAACTGAAGGTTTTGAAGTCTTTATACACAATAAAAATCTCTAAGGTATTCAGACGATGACTGCGAGAGATTGTTTCATAAAGTACCAAAATGCAGTTACAGATTTCTAATTTGCAATGGCTTAAGAGGACCTACTTTTCTATCTGGTTCTAACTTTCCAAACAAACCCCAGCCTTGTAAAAGCAGAACTAAGAGAACAAACCTTATTTTATTTTCCTTATGCAAAATGTTACGTACAATCACTTTCATCAGATGTGCAAACAGAGGGATTTCCTGCTTTACATACTCACTTTTAGTCTATGGGACAGAACAGAGTGGAAATTCAAAGATCAGATTTTCTTCCCTCTCTGTGACCCACTGGGCAAGTTGCTTCACTTCTCTGTCCTTATTCATTTGTTTGCTTTGACCATAAACATTTCAGAGTTTTAAATAGCCTGCACCAGTAAAATTCTGCTCTGTCATCTAACCAATGGGTGCCTCAAGGCAATATTGTAATAAAAAACCCATGAAAAATGGATAGATGCACAATTAGAAGAGAAAATCAAATTACTGAAACCTGGAGTCAGTTTCTGAATTTGTCTGCAGAACTACAGACCATGTTTTAACAACAGCCTGTTTGAAATGATCTCTAACTTCTTTAAAAAGGTATATGAGGCTCCAGAAACAACTGGAGGATACCCAAAACAAAAGAACTTTTAGATAATGATAATGCATTATAATCTTCTGCCCCTAAAGGCAGAGGCTAAAGAAAAATCTGTCTGAGACTGTCTGAAATGAACTTGCTGCGCTCTTGATCAGTCATGCAAAGAAGCAGCAATTTCTCCCAGCAATTATCTTCCCCAGTGCACATTCTATTGGATTGGACAGGCAGACAGAGCGGGGCGGTCGGATCATTCCAGCAGCAGCCACGGGGACTCCAGCATGGTCTGCACAGGATTAGACTGCACTGAGCCAACCCCTGCTGCAAGGTTTCACACTGAAAGCATCACTAGGACAGCAAAAAGCCATGCAAGATGTTATTTTCACCCAATGCTCCGTGGAATCTGTGTTTTGATGCCAGACATTAAATTACAGCCTGTGGTGATATTGACTCCTAATCTTGTTTACACGTGAATGAAAAAAATAAGTGACTGCAGAGCTTTCAATAACCATGGAGCCATGGTTGAAAGCCCAGCAGAATAAAGGGGTTTGGAATACTAGAGTAATTACTGTTTGGAGAACTTAATTGGCTTCAGAGACTTGGAAGCAGGGTGCTGGAATGAGATATCTTTAAGGTGCCTTCCAACACAAATCAGTCTGTGATTATTTTATGACTTCAAATATCTTTAAATTTATATTTATTAATGTCCACTCTTACTGAGAGTAAAGCAGCTTCAGTAATACATTACTGGATTTTCCAACGAGTTAGGAAATTCCAAGTTTAAATTTTTGTGCAAAAAACCCTGTTTGAACATCAGCTATTATTTAAAAAAAAATTTGGCCACAAAACATTTATGATATAAATACTAATGTTTTTAACAACTCCACGGCTGGAGTTATAACCGAATTCAAGAAAATATGTGGCTAGAAAGGCTCCAATAACAAAATTATATTATAATACGGTATTTTTCAGAATACATTACAAGTGGTCCAATAGGAAATAAAATACTCTTACCTTTGGAACATGAGGGTTAAATTCCACAGCTCTGTGAATTGCTTCCACAGCATTAATTTCTGCTGTACTAAGCCCTCTCTTGGAGGCAGTTTCTGGGGAGAACCTGAAGAGAAAAACCCACCTTGAACAAAAGTAATAAATAATAAATGCTAACCATTATTTGCACTGCAAGCTTGGAGTTCACTAAAAATTGGCTGATTTATAAAGAAAGATAAAACAAACCCTTCTAGGAGAAAAATGTTCATGTTAAGCCAGGTACCTTACTGTTATCCATGCCCATATAACATGTGAAAATTCCTGTCAGTCGTGTCAGGCGAGTGCCCCGACTTTCAGCTCCCTGTTACAGCATCACCTGCTGGGAGGTGGGGCTGGGCTCAGAACACAGGGAAATGCCACAAATATCAACTACCACAAATATCCTGCACCCAAAAAACAAATCCTGGGCAAAACACTGAAAACAGAATTTATACAAAAGCACTTGGCCAATACATGGGCTTGCGAAAAACACCCTCACCTGTACTAACTTCATGGATGCTTAAAAGTAGTTTTAAATTGTGTTTTATTACACACACAAATATATGTGTATATATAAATACAACCAACTTGCTCTTGGAAATGTAACTGCTACATATCTAGGCATAACCAGGGATGTAAAAAAGACTAAAATACTACAATAATCCTTGAATTGAAGCAAAGATTTCTTTACAGATTAGAGGTAATTTTAAAACATAAAAGATTTAGACCTTTTTCCTTTATATTTTACTTCAGAACTCAAGATTAGCAACAAACCGCTGTTTTCACACATGTCCTTGCTTACCTTTCTGAAACAGCTCTGGCCTTTAGCAGAGCTGCTGTGTAACATATTGCTGCTGATTTGGGAAGACTGATATCTGTGATAAAACAAAATAATTATTTATTAAAGCTGTACGGTTCTAAGGCAATACAAACATTTTAAACCCACATCCTTTGAGTTAAAGATTTTTCCTTGGGTATGAGAGACAATGAATGTAACATCTGGAACATTTCAGCTGTGATTAGAAACTCTGAATTTCTTTGCACAGTCACCAGTCAGTCTCAGATTGAAAATTCAAAGTTGTATTTAGGTGATAAGAGTAATTTTTTGTTTCTAAATGTACCAACACACTGAAACTGAATCCAAAGAGAAATGCACATGTAAATACACTTAAGAACAGAATGTAATTCCTGTATTAACCCACGAAGATTTAAAGTAAGCTTCTAATCTTTACTTAATTTTGCAACTGCACATTAACACAGTTTTATGCAATACTGAGAGACTGACCAGAAGCTGACCGCAAAAAATTACACTACAGACAGGTAGATGAATTTTAACAAAAATGCAATTTCCGCTCTTCTGCAGCTCCACAGGGGAAAATTCTATTAGTTGTAGCTTTGTAGAATATCTGAAGCCAAGTCTGAGCTGACAATTACAGATTAGCAGGTTAACACTCCACAGTGTAAGTTTACTTTAAAAGCAGACAAAGTCTGGGGTCTAATTCCCAAGGACCATGTTGTGTACAGTCAGATGGTTCTTGCTTTCTTTGTAAATCCCATCCTGGGCCTGTCCATCACTTACTGCAAGTCTGGCTGTTGTGTCAAGCAAAACACAGGGGTGCTGCAGGGAGTTTGAAGCTTGTACTCATTTTTCCAGATGCTCAGAAAAAAGTCAGCAATGCTCCCTTAAGCAAATGTCACAATTCCTGGTGTTAACAGAAAGAAGCACTGGGCAAAGTGCAAATGGTTTTCATACATTAAAAAGAATCCACTCAGAAGAGGATCAAGGAATGGGAGCAGGGTACTAGGCTGGTCATGTACAAGTGGCACAGGATTTGGGCAAAAATATCGTAGCTTTGATTCCCTGAGGCAACGAAGAATTCACGTAAGAGAGAACTCAACAAATCTGAGAATAACTGTCACAAAATCCTGCTATGTCCCTCCATTCCAAAGGCGATTTAAGGCCCTGCTTTGACAGCAGCCCTTTGTATATTCATGAAGTGGGCACTACCCAGGTGGCAAAACTGAAGGCAATAAACAATAAATATATATTTTATTAACCTTTCTTTAGACTTACACAACATGTGAAACCTACTGAGACGGAAAGTAAAAGCAAACCTGATGCACACCCCTGATCTCTGGCAGCAGCACGTTTGCACACCGCTAATCTCCTGACGAGCAATCTCAGTATTACAGAAGCACAAGACCAAGCCTGGAAGATGACAAAAAGGAAAACTACCTTTTCCAGCTTATTTACACCAATTACTTACAGCGCTATGTGCTGGCTGAAAAAGGCTGATGAATTTAGGCATATCCAGGGATGTAGAAGAGATTAATTAAAATAATCCTTGAATTGAAGCAAGGATTTCTTTGCAGATTAGAAGTAACTTAAAAGTAATTCATATGCAATTTAGTTTGCCTAATTTTGACCTCAGCAGTCAAAAGGAAAATTTGACCTGCACTCTGCAAGCACCTGTTTGTTACTGATGAAGGGAATCTGCCTACCTTGCTGAGATCATGGGCAGACTCCTGCCTGTGGACAGACATCCCTTGCCCACCTCACTTATACTCCCATTCAAAAACACCCAGATTTTCCAACAGGCATCACTTACCATCATACTTGGCTAAAACTGCCTGGACATCTGCATAAGCCTGTAACTCCAGAAGGGCCTCTAGGAGGTTTTCATGGATATTCAGCATACTGAGAAGTGGAAACTCTTTCATCAACTGCAGATCAGTAAAGAGAAATAAATCACATATAGAATTGCAGTTGAATCACAGAAATACTTAACAGAAATCAGTACAATAATCCAGGATTTTTTAATGTTCTGTTGTCTCAGAGTGTAAGAAACAGGCATGGAAGCAGCATGAAAACTGCATCATTTCATAAAATCAGAGAATGGTTTGGGTTGGAAGCAACCAAAGCTCATCTCATTCCAACCCCCTGCCATAGCAGAAGGGCAGGGACACCTCCTGCTAGACCAGGTTACTCAAAGCCCCATCCAAACATGATGTGCAAATCTCATGGGGAAATAATTCAATTAGATTAATGATGATGCCTAGAAATGAACTTAAAACCATCAATTAGAACAATGTGACTGAAAACAATGGTTAACTCAGGGCTTTTTTTACTTTTACTTACATCTCTCATCATTTTTACTGCTTCTCGTATTCTTCCAAGTTTCCTGGCACACATAGCTAGTCTCCTTTTCACATACACCAACACATTGGTGTCTCTTCCTGATTACAAAGACAAAAAAATATTAGTCTACCAGTTTCAATCCTTACCTCTCCTAATTATAGCTTTAGTTTTATATTTCTGCTCACACAAACCCAAGAGTTCATGTGATTCAAAGTCCTTACTCAGCTGTGCTTCGTGCTGCGGGCTCTGAGAATGGCAGTTCTGAGATTTTCTGTAAATCATTTCTCCTGCTTTCAGAGCTTGCTTGAAATATTTCTCAGCATCCACAATGGTTGTTGCTTCTTCCTCAGCCAGGAGGACATACGCAGTAGCACAACTGAAATAAGAGAAAATATTCAGTACTTCAGGGGAATCTACAGCCCCATGTGTAATTCCCAGTCCAGAGTCCCCCTTAAGCATTCAGAACTTTGCTAAAAGTGAATTATTAGATGAAGAAACTGATAGTGTGCTCAGTATCCTTTCACTTAATCCTTCACACAGCAACTGAAGTTACAAACTTACTCATTGTTCAACTCCAGAGCTTGATATGCTGCTTTAATCCGGGCTTGAGGGTTCCTCTCTCGCCACGCTTTCTGCATAACTGCAGAGAAACCACAGAAAGGCTGGTGAGGAACATGGACACCTGTGAAAGACCCAGGAGCCAGTGGAGGCCACACTGGCTGCTTGGAGCCAACTCTAATTAACATTCCCTTCCAGCCTGAAAACTCCTGTTTGCGGTACAATTGTTACAAGGAAGAACAAACAAGTGTTTTCACTTCAGCCTGTTCCTACCACGAGCATCAAATTCTTGCAACAGCTCATTATGCCCCAAATTTGGTTTAAGAAAGCAACACCACCAGGAAGATTTCTCACTGACCATTTCAGAACTCCTACACAGAGCACAGAAACAGCTTACATAACCAGGCAGATGTACAATTTCTAAATTGCTACAGATTTCTGGAAACATTTCCCAAGACTTGATGAAAGCTTGGCAGGAGCAATTGTTAAACACAGGTTCTTGCATAGACCTGCACAGAACTTTGATTTAAGCTTTCAAACAGAACTTCAAAGAAAATAGTGATGGAGTAAGCGGTGTCGCGCACAGGTAGAGTTTTGTACTTCAATATTAAGTTGGCCAGAGCAGCTGTGGCTGCCCTTGGATCCCTGGAAGTGGCCAAGGCCAGGCTGGACAGTGGGACAGTGGAAGGCGGCCCTGCCCATGGCAGGGGTTGGAGCTGGATGAGCTTTAAGATCTCTTCCAACCCAAAATATTCTGGGATTCTGTTTCCTGATTATTTTTAGACAACTGTCACATCACAAAAGGTTAATAATTTCTTTTTACATTTACAAAGCACATTTGAGTGGCATCACACAGCAAAATCAATTCAAGATATAAATTTATCAGCTTATTAGAAAGTGTTCTAGGGAACAAGTAAAAAGGGTGAAATCTATTCAGAAGTGTCCTTTGAACTACAACTTGAATTCAAAATTAATTCAATGCAATGACTCTAAACCCCTCCCCACCATGCTTCCATTTAGTAAAACTGGAAAACACAAACTGAAAACCAACTTTTCTAGGAAAACAACACACTCGGAGCTACCATTTTCTATGCAGGGTTATTAACTTTCACACTAAAAACCAGTTCTGAAAGAACTCCAAAACCTTACATTCATGGAGCTCTATATCTGGCCTATCTCAAGGACGATAAGAAAACTGAAGAATCTATACATGTTTCTTTTGGAACAAAACCTCCTGCTGTCAAGCAAGAATAACGTGGAAAAATATTTGAGTTTTCTTTCGGAAACAAAATATTAGTCTTGGCTCAGCAAGCGAGACAATTCACTCCCTTTTGTGAAATAAAAACACATCTTTCATATCAAACATGTCACAGCCAGCTGACAAGGAACACCTCCGGAATGTGACAAATTGACAATAATTCACACCCACACTGACAATAACCAGGTAAAGAACATTTTCTGCATTAAACATGTGGAACACAAGGAAAAAAATCTGGAGACTGCACTATTCATTACTGAGGTTTAAATGAGACCACATTTTGGCTGTTGAGAATATAATCCAGGTTTGCAATACTGTGTTAATTATTTGAAATGTGTGAGATCTTAAAAAATGTCAGGACCCTGACAGCACTAAGGTTGTAGAGAACGCACGATATGAAACAACATCTTTTCACCGAATTTCAGGGTCAGGTTGGAGGGGGCTTGGAGCAGCCTGGTCTAGTGGAAGGTGTCTTTGCCCATGGCAGAGGGTGGAGCTGGGTGGGCTTTAAGGTCCTTCCCAACCCAAAATACTCTGTGATCCTCTACGTTTATTGAACCTCTTTGGTACTTGAGAAATGGTACAGTTTCACAAAGTATTTGACACGGTAACTTGCACTACTTTGAGGTTCACTAAAGACACACACCTGACACTGTCCGACACTTACACACCTCACACAGACATCAGTACCTGTGTCTGAAGGACGAAGCGCGTCCGTGTCACATGTGAAAAAGGTTTGGTGATCTTGAGCAGACAAATTCATGTCATAGTAAGTAAGAGGCTCCTTGCCAGTCACCCACATGTACCTAAAACAGCAGAAATTTCAGTAAGAGGTATTCCTAGTAATTAGCAATGCTGATACCAAGGGGATATCTGATGTGCCTAGGGCAGAAAATCTGTAGTAAAAGACTAAAGCTACGAACACAAAGTTTTGAGTACTACTGTTCTATGAAGTTCTAAACAACTTGGGAACTGGCTTCCTAGAAAGCAGCTTTTGCCATGAAGTAATGCTAGGAGACTTAAAATATAGTTTAATAAAAGAGAATTTAGATTGAGAATCACTATCTCAACCTCTGAATACAGATTTTCCTACTTTACTCTCAAAAAGCCCTGATGTTACAGTAATATCTTTGTTCTTAGCATTGAAACTGCCAAAGCTTGGCTTGGTGCCTTTTGAACACAGGATTGGTTTCAATCACCCCTCTAATCTTGTAGGTCTCCAGCTGTCTCCTGACATTACCAGTACAAGCTCTGTCAAGACATCATGTGCATGGCCCTGATTAAATTTAAAAATACGCAGCGGAAAACAAGATAATTAATACCTGCTATACTCTGCTCCTCTGAAAAGATTGAGAGGATTTCGCCACACTTTGCACTCTGAGGAATAAAAAAAAAAGTACATTTTAAATTAAAAGCATGGGAAATATTACCTTGGCGTTAAAATGCAGTAATGCAAAAGCAGTTGTGCTTTCAAAAGTATCTTTAATTTTATTATTATGCAATCATCATCTTCATGAACTTCTGCTATTCCATAAATATTTTTGCTCCCCAACTTTGCTGGGGTACAAAAGCACAGGGTGGGATCATTAAGCAATGCATGTTACGTACACTCATGCAATATTCACCTTGCACATATTTAGAACAGTAAATAACTAATGTTACTGAAACAGTTGTAGCTAAATGTGTACCATTTTCTAAATCATATTTTTAACAATGAATGGTTTAGAGTAAAAAAAAAAATTATTATTTAGCTTATTTCTACCACTACTAACAAAACACTCAGTAAGATGTAGGCTTTGTCCATTTTTTACAAGCCAAAGCCATTAAAAAGCCACCTCGAAGCTTAAGGAAAGCTCCCGGGACGCATCAGGAATCACCTGGCATGTTCTGCCTGCTGGTCTCATTCTCCCCGGCCAAGAAAGCTGCTGGGGCTGGGGGGCTGTTCTCTGCGCCCCCGATGAGGGGCCTCAGATGGCTCACAGAAACCTGCTCAATGAAAGATGTGCCATATTTTCGGAAGTGCCACCACTCAAACACCTGCCACGGGAGAAAAAAGCACCAGAAGTTTCCTTAAGTGACACCCATGAGGGATGAAGAGTGTTCACGCAAATGATCAGGGATGGAATTTATCCCCACACAGAGTAACACTAATGATCTGGTTTGGCCCATCTTGTCATGCAGGATCACTCAAAGAACACGAAAGAGAATGGAAAAAACCCAACAAAATTTTAATCAAATGTTACGTTCCTCCCTCCCCAGGTCACTAGGGTAACTCATAAACCCTTTCAGAAGTGCCTGTACAGGGAAACTGGGAACAGAAGCAAAAAAACATTATATCCTCCTTTTCTGATGAGGATTTTCTGATGAGGATATACAGCCCCGCCTGTAGTACCAAATTTGTAGCATTCAACACAGGTGTAGTTTTTGTATTTCACAGAAATAAACTAAAAGAATAAAGATAAATGGGCCCATTAAACTGAGATGTTCTGCTAACCAGAAAGAGAGGCTAACAAAGAGTCAAGGCTAAGTTAATAGCAATGACAGTCATTTAGCAGAAACTTTGGGCTAAAAATATTACCATCTCTTTTTGAAGCTATTAAAAATACTTGCATATCACAAGCCCTCAAGGACTACACCAAACTGGAC
>VYZR01070108.1:0-14905 GCA_013400675.1 Oxylabes madagascariensis
AAAACAAAACAAAAACCAACACTAAAGAAAACCCAACTAAAAAGAAAAAGTACATGTCCACCAAGTGGCTTTGAAATTTCCATCCCAAACACCAAGATGGCCCCTTGGGCTGGGACAGCATTGTTTCAACTAGTGCTGCTCTGCCCAGCCTAATTGTAAGAGTTGGGAACAGCCAGCATTCCCAAAGGGCCATGAGCTCTTCCCCCTATTGTTTTAGGCTCAGCACTGAGAGAGCAAGTGGAGGAATACCAGAGACAAACAGGAGGGAAGCAGCTGCATTCACTTTCCCTAGGGCTATTTCTGCCAAATCTTAAAATAATATTGAGATCCTTTACCCTCCTCCCTCTTCGTTTTCTACCATGGACGCCAGGTTTGTCCCAAGTTGTCTGTGACCTGGCACTGCATGTCCTGAGTGGAAGCCCCACTTTTGAGGGCAAAGTCCAATGGAGACAGGTGAAAGAAAAAGCCTCACAGCTCCCGCTGCAAGACAGCTGCCTTTGGGTGAGTCCAGGGGAGAGTTTGCTCTCTTCAAACAAGGGCTGGAAACACTTCCAGTTCCAGGCTGGTATGCACTGAGGGGAACCAGTCCCTCAGGACCCCCTCTCTGCCCTTCATTTCAAAACAAGTCCCTCAGCAGGCTCCTGCTCAGCATGTACTGTCAGTTCACTCATGACACGTGCTCGTGTTGCTTTTCTGCCAACTCTCTTCAAAAGCAAAAAGGAGAAGATGAAAAAAGAAAAAAGTACAGCAAAAAAATGATGCCACTCTCAAGAAATGGCACTTTAGGCAGTCTCCACTACATCAGTAATGACAGTCAATAGTGCCTCCAAGGACTTGCTTTCTTCAAGTCAATACTACATTCTGACAGCCAGTTTCTTCCTGGGATCCATGAACCTCTCTTCCAGATTCAATCTTGCTCAGACAATCATTCCTCCAAGGCTTTTATCCAGCTTACAGAGAGTGCAGAGATACAAGAGCCAAACTGTGAGGAAATCTTTCTGCTGCTCTCCAGAAATGCACTTCTTTACTAAGTGGCTTTTCTTATCCACCAGGGTCACACACAGCACCAAGCAAGTCAAGAGTCATGAGAAATACAGCAGAGATGCTTAAACAAATACCTCATCCTGGATTCCACACAGCTTAGGCTTCAGGTGATCCCCTCCTACAGCTTTCCCTCTAAGGGGATTTCCCACTGCACTGGCTTGCAAACACACGCACAAGAGGAAAGAAAGCAAGCCAGAGAACAGAACCTTCCAAGAAGACACCACAACTTAAAGTCTACAAAGCTCATTTCCCTGACTTGACTGCCTAAGCTAAAGCTGAGGTGGTACCCACCAACATCTGTCAACAGTTTTGGTGTCTCAGCAAGGAAGGTCCACTCTTGTTAAAAGAACTGTTCACCTCCATCATTAAAAACAATTTTTGCAGACAGTGCTCTTCTTTAGGCACCAAGGATGAAATACAGAGTCATCTTAAAAGAAGGCTTGAAGAAGAGAAATCATGTACTAATATAATTAAGTCCAGTGCAACAAGCCTCTGGCCTTCACCTGCAAAGACACAGTGTAATTGCAATATTAAACAGACACATGAAAGGCCTCCAGGGCATAACAGAGATCAACAACAAGTCCTGTCCCTTGGCAAGCACAGCCTCAGCAGCTTCCACACCAAAAGGGAGGTGCTTTGTGATCATCTCCATTGATGTCCCTATTTTACTCACAGCTTTGTATTTCAGGAAAGCCATATTGGCTATAAACCTTGGACAGAGCCTTGGTTTTAAGGCACATTCAGTAAGGAGCTGCTCCTGCTTCTGCAGAAGCCTGGTTTTAATGTACCTGCGTGTTGTGTGCTTCCAGGAGGAGCTGAGGGGTTCCCTGCCAGATGGTGAGAGCACAGGGAAAGAGAGCCACTGTAAATTAACCTGCAGCTCCCAAATTCAGAACACCACAGAGGGAAAGTCATGTTACAGTGGTGCCCTTGAGGTGCTCCTCCTTTCCTACACGCCAAAAGCCTTTTATGACATGAAAGCTGTCTATCAAAGAACATCTCATCAGCTAAACTGGGCTCTGCCTTATTCATCACCAGAGCCCCTGCCCTCCTCCCTGCACATGTGATACCTGGAGTGAAGGAGCAGACACCAAACCCCACAGCTGATGTTGTTCAGTGAGTAGATGAGGGCAAGCCTGGGAAATAAGGAGTGAGATTTTTTTCAGCATCTTACACCTACCTCTGCAGCACCAGTAAGAGCGTTACACACCCACAGGCAAGACTTTCCAGTGTCACAGAAAGTTCACCATCTCAGTGTGAGAATGTTGGTGACTGATGGGGTCCGGGGAGGGAAGGATTACTGCTGTTTGTACAGCTTTATGGAGGGAGCTGTAAGAGTGTTCTGTAGATGAAATCAGTACATATTTGCACATTAATGTAATTTAACCTGAACTCATTTTTTCTTTTAAACCTCTGGAGTGGCAGGGAAGACCCATGAGCAAACAGGCAAAGAACATCTTTATTAGGGAAACGCTAAGGTGACAGTCTGTAAGTTGTCAAGCAGCTAAGGCTAGCAGGAGGCAGCAGATCCATGGAAGAACAAAGATTACAGCAAAGAAATGTCTCAAAAGTGTTCTCCAGTACCCACATAGAACAGAGAATTTTACCTGGCAAATGCAGTTAAAGCAATGTAATCCTACTCACTCAAGAATAGCTTGTTTGCATGGCTGTTCTTTTAGAAGGAGCTGCTTTACCAAAAACAGATGCTCACACAAAATCCCCAGAGGCTTCTGAAAATCCCCTGCAGTTAAGAGCCGTCATGATCAGTATTTTGTAGAAAATAATGCCAAGGACTGCTCAGTTCCCCATAGGGCAAGGTAGCTCTTCAGAGATTTTGTTACCTCAGCCCTCCTCTCCTCATTGTGCTGATCCAGGACAAATTCACCTTGGTGGCCCAGAGCAGTGAGGACAGGCTGACCGTGCTGCTTGGCTTTGTCCCAGCACAGCCTGTCCTTCCACAGATGGTGCAGGAGCACAAGGAGTCACCTCGGGTGCTGCAGCTAAATCAGCAAATACGAGCATAGACTGGTTTAGCTGGTCACACACACGGCCTCAGATATTATTTTTGGTCCCACTGACCTCTCTCTCACAACACCTCTGTGGAGATGGTTCTTCCAGTGCTGTGCAGACCTGCACCTCCAGAGCAGCCACCAAGCAGCACAGACACACCCTGAGCTGGGACACCCAGAGCAGCAGGAAGGGGTGTCTGTGAGGGCTCTCCATGCAGCTCAAGCAGGTGTTCCCAGTCATGCTGAGCTCCTCGCTGGCACCACTGGGCAGATCCCAATGCCTGGCACAGGTTCCCACCCTGCTGTATTCACAGCCCTGACAACGTGACTCCAAGCCCAAAGCTGCCAGCTTTGTCCAGCTGGAGTTAAAGGTCTCTACCAGGAACAATGATCACAGCATTCCTAGGAAAGGACTGGTTCCAAACAGACCAAGTGGTGGATAGAGCTGAGTCAGATGGGATAAACTCTTAGCATAACCCGCTTAGAAGAAAGCTACATCCTCAGCATGAAGAGAAAGGGAAGGAAAAGTCATATCCTGGAAAGCGATTAAGGACATTGCTAAGGAAAATGTCCTTAATGAGTTGTAGGATTTCCCATCACAGCTTCGGGGTGAGACTGCAGAGACAGGACGCAGAGCTCTCTCTCCCACACAGTCCCTTCATTCTGTGCTGCAGCCTGCAATCAGGGAAAGCATTCCAGCACTCCTCCAGCCTCACCAGCCACAGGACTGCTGGTACCCAGCCCTCTGACCACAGCTCCTCCAGCCAGGGAGTCCAGAAATTGTCTGCACTACGAGCAGGACAGTTTTCCTGGGCCCCCCCAGGCTCAGATGTGCAGCATTTCCCAAATGCCTGTGATCCTGTGCTGCTGCCCTCGTCCCAGCAGCAGTTCCAGTGGCTGAAGCACAGGACAGTGCCCAGTAACCCCCAAATCGAGGGAAGCACGCTGCTTCCTGCCAGGTTGACTGCACTAAAATTACACAAGGAGCCTCAGTGCCTCTGGTAAATACTGCACAGACTTGTTTAGCCTGTGGCTCTTTACACGCACCCACCAGACTCTTTAGATGTTCCAACACAGCGTTTCGTATGGAGGACAGAGTTAGGAAAGGCTGAGCAATGAAAGCAGGGATTGTTACCAGCTTTAACAGGCTTTGGATCGTGCCAAGAACAAGTTTCACTGTTTTAGTTGCTTCAGTACGATAATCCCACATCTTTTCTATAATAATCAGATGCTCCTACGCTGCAGTCGGCAGAAGAAGACAAAATGAGTAGTAAAGAGACAAGCAGCAATCTCTTTAAAGAGCTGAGAGGACTGCCAAGAGTATTTGTAATCTGATTTCATCCCTTGCCTTCCCTGACCTGTCACTGGAACTCAGGGTGATCTACAGATTGGGTTTCAGGTTGTGGTACACAGAACACTTCTGAGCAAACCAAGGAAAGCCAACTGATGGGCAGGCTGAGATTCATCACAGGTCTACATCACTGACCTACACCAACCCATTAGCTCATTTGTGAAGGAGTTTCACTTTATTACCATTTATGAAGGAGTTTCACTTTATTGCAGGTCACTGAAAAAAAATTAGTCTAGATGGGTGATCTATTTATTTCAGAGAAAAGATCCACGAAGTAAATTATGACCTGCACATCAACTCCACGCTATCTACAGTGACAAAGACATAGTTGAGATTGACACAAATTTCTAATATTTTTTTTTAAGTAAAGAGACTTCTGTTGGACAATATTGAAGGTGCACTCCCTCATGGGAAAAGAAAAAATAATTTACCATTTGCTCTCTGTCACAGCAGAGAACTGCAAGAGCCCAGCGTGGTCCGCTCTGTGCAGGACAGCAAGAACTGCAGCCACTTGTCACCTCCTCCCTGCAAGTCCAAAGGGACACAGGCAGATGATCTTTCTGAGTCACATAATATATAACACACACAAAAAAGCAAAAAAGCCACACTGTGATTCAGTGGCAGCACAACTGTCTTGCCTTGCAGAGGATTGCTCTGCTCAGCCAGGGACCTTTTCTGCAGAATGCACAGTAAAACAGCTGCAACAAGAGCTCGATGCCTTCAGAGGGATAATAATCTTGACAGTAAAAATATGAACCCAGCACAGCTATTTGTGCTCATTTACAAACAAGACACTGCACTAACTTATGCTCGTTTGCACGTGAAAATTGCTGGAGTATTTACTGTACATTGGGGTGATCAGAACAGCTTTGGAGCTGCTGTCCTGTGACCATCACAGTGCACAATTAAATCCATTTCATTTCTCATTTCGGGAAAGGCATCCACAGTTCCAAGGGAGAGGCTGAAGTGGGTGACAGGAGTGTTACATAAACGTTATTGATTTCATTTCTCCAACATTCACAATAAACACACCAACTGGTTTTGCTGAACAATGCAATGCATCATTCAGCTTTCCAACAGAACATATCAGACATCAGCTACGCACAGTGTGTTCACTGGATGCTGCCATGAAGGACTGAGGAAGGGTGAAGTGGTGATCAGATAAAGGGTGTGCATTCACCCCTCTGGCAGCAATGCAGCAGCTAAATTTCCCAGAGGCAGCAGAAATATAGTGGTACTTCTCAGGCAGAACTTACATCCTAAATATATCTTAAATCAGCCTCTTTCTTGGCAACATCTGTAGTGACACAGGAGTCCTGTTCATCAACGCAGCAAAAAAATCTCCAACCTAGTGCTATAATCAGAAGTAGGCACAACAAAGGAGGAGGGAGAAGATATCTTGTCCTTCCCCTTTGGGAAGAAAAGATCCAAGTGCTTAATGTGGTCACACACACACACACAAAAAAATCATTACATTTTTGTGTTAGAGGCAGGAAAAACAATGCTGAGGAGAAAATATCACCCAAAAGCGCAACAGATACTTATGGGCAGATCATCTGCAAGAGAGGGCGTTCCAAAAAACAAACCAACCCATGTGGCCAAGCACAAGGATAATGTTGTCCTTGTTTCACCCACACCTTCTTTCCCAATATGTCTCTTTCTTCATCAGCTAGAGAGCTGGTAAAAAAAATTACATTTAAAAAAAAAAGTAAAATTATGTAAGTCCCAATTCTCCCATATGCTCAGCGCCTGTTAGCTCACAAACCATGGAATTGTGTTAACTGCCATGGCAAGGGGCGGGTGGACACACGAAAAAGCAACAAAGACTGGTTTTGGTATGTAGAGCCTTTGGGTGATGAAGAAATCTGTCGCTACATGTTTTTAACCCATAATGGTTTCTTTTTCCTTACTGAACAGAGGGAGAAGAAGAGGGTGCTGAAGATGTGAAATACTAACCACTTTGATCTTTCAAGGGTTTGGGAACAGAATCTGTGCTTTGATACATCTCGTTCCATAAATCTCAAGATACAAGGACAGAAAAATCAATGGGTAAAAGAGATGGATCACTCACTGGGACGGAGAGAAACGAGTCAGCTTGTATCCGATGGGCCAATGAGGCCCAGGCAATCTGTCAAAATGTATTTTTCAGGAGCAATAATCCCCTTAACCAAGCGGGAGAAGCCACAAGCACCAAGGATGTGAAAACTTAATGAGGGATGGTAAGAATTCTCAAAACATTTTGGATAGTTTTTTATGTTTTAACTCTAAAGCATTGTTCTTAACTTTTTCACTCCATTCAAGAAGGACGGGACGGCAAAGACTGGTTGCAGCTTCACTGCTGCGTCACACTTCAAATGGAACCCTTGTGGTTAACCAAAAAAACACCAGACATATCATTTGTTATAAAACAGAACACGGAAACAGACTGAACCCTTGCCCTGCTAGGAAGAAGGAAAACGGCGTGGAAAATGCAGCCAGCTGCCTGCCTGCAGCAGCCAGCTCCGTGGGCAGGGACTGGATGGCATGTCCCACAGTGCTGCCATCACCTCCACACCCCAGCTGGTACCTGCCCCCAGAGAAAGAGATCAGCAAATGCCTTGGCAAGTCACACTCAAACCATTTACAGGCTCCCTCAGTAGTTCAAGTTTCCCGTCTAGTAACTCAGCTGCCCCACCCTCGTGTATTTTTAGCATGCTTAGGTAAGACTTTTCTGGTATTTCCTCACATCAGAATTTCACCTGTTGCATCTTGCAATCAACCTGGGTGGGGCTTTTTTCTCTCTCATTTTCCTCCCAGAGCATTTTGTGGGCAAGCACCTACTTAGGTGTTGGATGGGGGCCACAAAGAGGAAGGCGAAGCAGGTGGTAAAGAACTGGAGATGCTTTTCCTTCTGTTTTTTTTTCTGTGCTGGCAACAATAACTGAAATGCCACACCAAAGCCACCCTCTCTGAAAAACTCGAGCGGGTACAAACGCAGAGGCCCATCTGCTTAGCAACACATGGTGCCAGCAAACAGTTTCCAAGCCTCAGGCTGAGGCTTGCAGATATGGCAAAGGCACGTTGGGCTCCCAACTCCACAGACAGGCATCCAGAGAGGGGGCAGAGCAAGACTGGCCTTCCCACAGCAGGCAGGTGCCACCAGCAGGGAACACCTCTTTCCCTTTTGGCAGCTTCACAAAGCTGTAACCTGCTTTAGGAGCTCCTGTCTTTTGAAATCCTATTCAGATGCATCCTCTTCCTCTGCTCCTTCAGTACAAGGATCCTCTGTGCAAGAACACCTTTCCTCGAGCACAGGAGCAACATCCCCAGTCAGACACCAGCTTCTCCCCGCTCTCTCCCCATCCAAAACACATCTTCAACTTTTCCCAAATGCATTTTGACACCTGACCTGCTCTCCAAAGCGCGTAAGAAATGAGTCTCTACAGCATGAGCTATACAAGTGTCCCATCACAGTGGTGTTCCCTGATTCCCTGCTCTCCTCATCTCCCAGTGAGTCCCTTCACTTTTCTTCATGTCAGCCTGTCCCAAGTGCTCAGCTCACAGCAGCTTGCCACCCTTTCCTGGAGCTTCTCTGCTGTGCTGGGCAAGGAAGGAGGCTCCCTGGTGCTGTCCCACACCTGTCCCTGCTGCCCTGACACAGCTCAGGCTGACAGCACTGCAGAGAGAGAGTGCCTTTATGGGATGTGACTGCAGGATATCTGATGCATGTCACCCTTGATGCCAGCAGCTGCAAGAATTCCCTGCATTAATAAAGCACAGGGAAAGCTGCCCCGTGGGTCACCTGGCAGGTCAGGGTACGGGAGCTGCCTTGCAAAATGTCAGTGAAAGCACTGCCAGGGAAACCTAACAGAAGGTTGGCTTTGTCTGAGAATAAAATCTTTGGTTAAAATAGATAAAATCCCACCCAGGAGAAAATGTCTGAATGCTCTGCTCAGAAGTCCTCCCCAGGACAGACACCCTTGGGTGTAGCCCAAAGGCAGCCTCCCCACAGCCCTGCTTTGGCCTGGGAAAATGCAGAACACATGGAGTGCATGACCGAGGGAAATCTGCTTTTTGACATCCAAGAGCAGACAGGGATCAGTCCACAAATCAGGACAAATAATGCAACTGAAGTCAACAGAGCTATGCCTGTTCATGCCAATCCAGGTTGCTCTACAGGGTGACAAAGTTCTGGCACTTGAAAAACTGTGGATCAAGTGAAACTTCAAAGAGGTTTATAATAGGGAAGAACACACTTGGTGAAAAGTTAACCAAAAAACCTGTGCCAGACATTAAAAACTGGCACAAAAGGCCAGAGAAAGTCAAGAACAGACAGAAAAAAGGGGGAAAAAACACAGTTAGAAATGCCTGAGTGATCATAAGGAAATGATGTTTTGTTGTGTGATCCCAAGCCCTCTGCCATAGGTGTCATATAAATAATTATTAATTATGTTGTTGATTATCTGTGTGAGCAATAGAGCTAATGAGCTGGTTCTTACAGGATATAAATACAGCTTCTAAAGAGCAGGGCAGCCATTCTGCCAACGGCAAGCAATTAGAATTATTTCTTCTCTGCTGAGAGTTTGCTTTTTTTTTTTAACCTGAGGACAACCAATACACACTGTAGATATTTGCTATTAAAAAATCTACTCCCTTCACAGTCCCAGTAGACATAAACTGAATTTCCTTTAATGACTGGGCCCAATTAACTGGAACCTGGAGCTCCACTTTGAAAGCAGCAGGGCTCCTCTTTGGAGGCTTGGCCCCGATGGGCAGGAGACATCCAAAGGTTGAGGATTAAAGTTGCTTTGTTTCACTGAGCATGTACACCATATTGCAGGATGGTTGGCATGGGAACACAGCTATGGAGCAGCCTGTAGTGCACAATAAACAGTCTCCATAAAATACAGAAGCAAATAACTGGAGAGATGAAGGGTAAACCCTTCACCTATCATTGGGAAAGCTCAGCAGATGGAGGAGGAAGGAGCAGCCCTTCCAATTCACAGCCCTTCATCCACACCTGCTTTCAGGATTTTTGTTTTAACATTAGTGCTTTAAGTGCACATGTGTACTCGACCCATTTCACCATCTGGTGTCCAAACCACAGGATCCAAAAGGAAATTCCACTTTAGCTGCTGTCAGCCTTGAATTGCCACATCTCTCAAGGTGCTGGTTAATCCCAGGACAGAAATTGAGAAGAGGGTTGGCCAGATCCATCAATAAAAGGAAAAGGGCAAGTTTCCTCTACAGAAAAATACTCTTTTTTCTCAGTCATAGATATAGGTTAAAAGAGGTTGGACTCTAACTGACAGAAAATGCAGTAGCAAATCAGGAATAAATGTATAACCCCACTGCTGCATAAGAGGGGAAGTGGGGGGAAAGGAAGAGCAGAAAGATGGAGAACAACCTTAGGAAAACCTGTAACATCTCTATTAACACTTTGCTTTGCTTCTTCTTTTACAATAACAGGATTACCAGATGAAACACCACAAGCATCTTCTGGAAGTTCCTTTTTTCTCTGATCTCACCCAGGGCTGTTGTTCCAGCATGCTGACCTTCAATCTGTAGAAATTTCCTCATCCTGATCGACGCACTAGATAAAACTTGCAAAACACTGACCCTGGGGATTTGCTCAAGAGACAGGAACGCAAAGATTCAAACAGGAAAAGCTGGAATTTATGGGCTTGCTGGCAGTCTGGCTACAGTGTGGACATCAGTCTTCTGCAAGGGCTTAGAAAAGTTGTTCTTTGTTACAAGCAAGGCAGACCAGAACAGACAGCATCCTCTGTGGAAGGATTATGAATTATGAAAATTATGAATTCTAAATACCATCCAGCCCCTCCACCAGTAAAAGCAGAGACACATGCCAACCTGCCCTGAAGGCCTTCGATGCAGCTTTGTCCATGGTTTTGAAGTGTGCAGTAAGAAATTAGTACATTTTCAGGCCCCTGAGTTACAATTTTTTTCTTTAAGAAGAAAGCCCATGGTGCACTGACACAGGAACTTTAAAAATGCAGCTTTAAAAGGAGCACCCTGGGCACTGACCTACACAAGCTGCTCCACTCAGCCAAGCCATCCACTTCTTTATTAGGCACGATCCAGAGTGCTTTACGTCTTTCCCTGCATTTTAAAGGGGTCAGACAAGAGCTCCCAAACAGGCTTAGAGTTGCCAAGGAGCCCTTGCTTTTTCCTCCCTCTTTTGTTCTTCAGTAGCTGTGTGCTGGGAGCAGGGCTCTGCATCCTGAGGTTATTACACATTTCTCTAATGGATCTCCATGCATAATAAATTAGCTCATTAATGAATTGATTTGAAGAAGAGTTCACTGCAGGGGCTAGAAACCCAAAGACACACGCCTATGGCTGAACAAATAAGTCTCTTCTGCAGCATCACATCGTGCATCCTGCTGGTGAAGGCCCCATTAAATCACCTGGCGCTGCTGCTGCCTGTTCTCCATCCTCACCATTATAAAAGATAGATGGGAGCTGCTTTTGCCTCACAACTGCTTATTTGTGGAGGTCTGGTCTCATTCCTTACAGGCCTTTTCCATTTGGGACTGTCACGTTTGTCGTTCACGTTGAGGGAGTTTATGATTCCAGCACCAGCTTTTGCTGCGTTTGAATGATTTGGATTGCGGCTCCTTTGGATTGCAGCAAGGGACTGCAGGTCCACCCTGAGGGTTGTTACCAGCCTGAAAAATCTCAAGGCTGTGGTGTTTGCCTGTTATTGCTGCCCAAAATGAGGGAATCGAGTCTGAAAACAGCTGCCCTGAGCTGCTAACTGAATATTTCCAGATGATCCCAGGACCCTACCTCCATGCTCCAGCACCGAGCGCTACCTTGTAAACAAACGTCCTTATATAGGTCTGTGTGGGCAAAGTTAATTATCTCCAAATAGCTTCCAGAAGCCTCAAATCAATTTATGAAAACAAAAATTAACTTTCCATATAAACATAATTACAGTGAGACAACAGTATCCAGCCTGGTGCTACTGCTGTTTTTGGAAGCTGGGCAGAAAGCCAAATGAGTTCATTAGGCAGTGTAATTAATAATGGTTTTTTCCTGCTTTAGGAAGCCATTTATGGTCCTAAGAGGCAAAGGTACTGGGGAAAAAGCCCACAGCTNTTCACTCTACTCACAAAGATGCCTTGGTAGAATTTTCTTGAGAAGGAACCACCCAGTTTCTGCTCCAGGAATGAGCATCTCCCACTTCATAACCCAAGAGACACAAAGACAGCACCACATGACCAGCTTCCCCTGTTCAGCTCCCCATGTCCATTGTGCCATGGCCTTAGAACAGCACAAGATCCTGCAAATGCAAGAGGAGTCCACAAACAAACACCATTTCATGGCTCTGATCCCAGAAAAACCCTGGGAAGTTTCTTTGGTTGCTAAGCCTATCTGATTATTACTTATCAGCTCTGAATTGCGTTCTCTCAGGTTACAGAGACATGCACTTTGCACAGATCACTCTGTCTCTCAAAGTGGCAGCACACAATCTGAAGGGGAGCTTGTCCATGTGTGAGAAAGCCACATCCATTACCCTCTGTCCCTCTAGGCCAGAAGCGTGTGTTGATGCTACCAAAGAAGTGCCAGCCAGTGTTGATGGACACTGCACAGGATGGTCAAGGCAGGAGAGCACAGGCATTGAGCCACTTTTCACTGTGCACTCATTTCTGGGGAAGCTGAGGGTCAGAACTGTGCAAGTCACTAAACATCTACTTAACAAGACACATTAAAAGCAGATAAAGAGAGCAGCCATCTCATCATCCATATCTAAATATCTGTGTGGCTCCGAGCCACATAAAGGGAGTATTTGGGTGTGCATGCCCCAAGGCCAAGAAAGTTGACAATCCTGCCCTCTAACACCCCAACTCAGCTTCTTGCTCAGCTGCTTCACCTCCCCATAGCAGAGGGAGAATCCCCCTGCCATGGATTGCCTGGTGGAATACACAAACCCTGGCTCATTCAGCCCTGCAGCACAGCAGCATAATCTATTTATGAATGGCAGTGGAACTCCGAGATTGAATTACGAGGCAGGTATTCAATCAGGCAGGATGTGTAGCTGCTTTCTAACAGACTGGAGGATTAAGAGAGCGATAGAATACATCCTTTCCTTCCACATGACAGCATCTCCCTCTTCTCCCCTCCCCAATCAAGAAACTAGCAGAGTCTGTACTTGAAGAGAAGAGGATTTGCAATGCTCAGGACCCACAAGAAGGATTAGAGAAAGGTTAAAGAGAACACGCATACAAAAGACAACTCTCCTGTATCATCCTCAGCAGAAGAATTATTAAAAAACAATCTGTGCAAGACAGGGCAAACAAACTTGAGCTACCAGGAGAAGAGGAGGTGCAGCTGGAGGAGCTGCCAGCTGCTCCATTTGTACTGTGTCTGGGGTAAAACCACGGCACTTGTTTTTAGCAGAGCTCAAAGATGAGCTTCACAGTTTTTAAGAGGCCTGTACAGTGCAGGGAATTGCAAGCAAGAGAGCCTGCAGTCAGCTGGTTTGTACATTCCCCTAACACCCAGGGTTCATTGCCTCTAACTGCTCTAGGTCCTGCACAGGCAGAAGACAGAATTCCCTACTCAAAGAACACATCACATGCAACATAGAAATTCCCATTTTACCCATTGCTGCCATTCCCAGGGACATGGAATGTCTGTGCTGTAGCAGAGCATGACAAGGAAATATGGAATTTATGGCTTAGAGCCTAGAGAAGAACCACAGTGCATGGATGTGAAAATCACCTGATGGGAAAAGGCTGCAGTCTGGTGTAAGAAGACAGAGGACAGTGTTTCACATACAGGGAAGAAATTCTCTATCTGATGCAGCAGGATTACATCATGTCTGACAGCAGAGGCCCATTGTGCTCCCGCTTGTAAAGGAGGATTACTGTATATCTGATCTGCAAGAAGGATTATTGTGTTTGAAGCGGGCTCGCTACAATCAGGATGAGCTGAAAAGCAGTAAAATATGCTGGTGGAAGGTTTCACTGGATTTGTGACAGGGCAGATGCAGAGCTGTGTATCCCTCTGGCACTAACAACAAGGCATTCACACATTGGAAGAAGGCTCCTGACGTCCTAGAGATGATTTCAGTGTGTGGCACAGGCCCACTTCACTGCCAGCCCCAACTCACTTGACAGGTCACTGAATGAAACTTATGCCTGAGTCTATAGCAGAAGCCCATGTAGTTCTGGGAAGAAATGCCAAACTCTCTTAATTATCTTGATTTCAATCTCTTTTCAGTCCAATCTGACCCAGAACCTATGCTTAGCCCTTCCTTGATCACAATTTCCCATCTTGAATGGTCAATTCATTTTATTTATAATTAAAACCTTGATTGGATTTGACAGTGCTGAACAAACATGCAACGTATTCTTCAATGTCTTAGAGTATATGAGCTCTGGGACATGTATCTACTGCATTCTCCATTATCAATAGTTCAATAAACTTTCTGTTAAACCNNNNAGTATTGCACCCCTTTTCCCGTAAGTCTTTGCCCTCGCACAACACAAGCCAGACAGCTCTTAACACACCGAGTGGCATTTACCAAGATATCGACCATAAATCATTGCAAATGGAACTGCAGGAGAAGGCAAGGCCTAGGGGCCTGTTGGGATCGTGCAGGCTTTATTTTATTTTATGCTGGGTCACGCAGGTCGTATTTTATTTTATGCTGGGTCATCCCGAGGTTTGTCTTCAATAATTTTCTTAGTTCTTTTTAAATACCATCCCATCAGCAGGAGAAACCCTGTGCCTCACCACCTGAGCTGAAGGTTCTGCATTAAACTCCACTTTCACCTGAGCAATAACAGCCATGGGGCTTTGGCAAGACTTGTGCCAGAGAGAAGAGGGAGCCTATGGACTGCAGATAGCCCTCCCAGCTCCTCATCTGAGCTGCTAGAGGTTCATCCTCAGGTTTGGCACAAAAAGAAACCTCTTTATTAATATTCACCCACAAACACATTGCATTCTTTCATCCTTCTCGCCAAATCCTCCTGCTAGAATCCATCCTTTGGGGAAAAAAAACCCAAACCAGTAAAACTCTTCAGCAAAAGCAGGCAGACTTGCTGCACTCGTATTTGACAGAAGGGAGAACAGATTGGGACTCCATGAAGAGTGACTCATTATCAGCAAATAGTTTTAAGTGATGATTGTTTCATCACCACCCACCCAGCTCTTCCCCGTGTCTGCAGGCTAGCGCAAAAACTCACTGCGAGAGGATGACAAAAAAGAAAAATTAGGCAGACGACCTTACCCTCTTGCTTCCTCTCCCAGGATCACGAGCAGAACTGTGTAAAAAGGGATCTGTAACCTTGGGTTACAGATTGAGAGCTTAAAGGGTTTCTTTTCTTCCAAAAGCAGTGTGTTTGTGGGTGAATATTAATAAAGAGGTTTCTTTTTGTGCCAAACCTGAGGATGAACCTCTAGCAGCTCAGATGAGGAGCTGGGAGGGCTATCTGCAGTCCATAGGCTCCCTCTTCTCTCTGGCACAAGTCTTGCCAAAGCCCCATGGCTG